>WEIT01002013.1:90560-152552 GCA_013389985.1 Dryoscopus gambensis | reverse complement strand
AAGTCTAAAAGGCTCTGGGCTTGGAAAAAATAAAAAAAAAAAAAAAAGAAGACATGCTGGTGAGAATCTTACAACATGTTCAGTCAATTCAAGTACATCTATTTGACTCTTAATTTTTTTGCAGACTACAGATGACATCCTGGTGGCCTCGGCTGAATGTCCTAGCGATGATGAGGACATCGATCCCTGTGAGCCGAGCTCAGGTGGGTTAGGTTAGTCAACTTTTTTTATTACTTTCTTTTATTTCATATTTGCATGCTCCAGTCCCTAAGAGACCCAGCTAGCAGGACAGTCCTTTCATGCATCACAAGGAGAGGTTGAACTGGGGCCTTTCTAGACCTTATCAGAGAGGGGGACTTTGCTCCAAGACATCGGATGGGAGCACATGTCATGATCTCAGCAAAGTTATGGCTTGGCTGAGGACCTGGGGATGGACTAGGAAGGGCATTCTAGGGCCCCTGCAGCTGTGATAAAGAAGGTACAGCTTCATTTAGCAGGAAGGTGTTGCTATTATTAATGCCTTAAGCATTGCCCTAAATTAGATAAAAGTATCATATTTAAAATGTTGTGTTATGTCATGGAATCATAGAATGGCTTGGATTGGAAGGGCACTTAAAGATCACCTAGTTCCAATCTGCCTGACGTGGTCAGGGACACATTTCACTAGATCAGGTTGCTCAAAACTCCATCCAACTTGGCCTTGAACACTTTCAGGGATGGGGCATCCACAACTTCCTTGGGCAACCTGTTCCGGTGCCTCACCAACCTCACAGGGAAGAATTTTTTCCTAATATCCAATCTAAAACTCATGTCTTTCAGTTTAAATCCATTTCTCCTTGTCCTGTCCCNCCTGTCACTACATGCTCTTGTAAAAAGTCTCTCTCCATATTTCTTATAGGCTGCCTTCAGGCACTGGAAGGTAGAGTTGAGCTCATTTTGAATTACTAGTTGTGGTCTGAAATACTGTGTAGATGGATAAAACCTGGAAAAATAGAATGAAGCAGTCTCAAATTTTAATTTTTTAATGTTTTTTTTTTTTCCAAGCCAAGCCTATTCAGAATATATGTTTTAGGCGTAACCAGAAACAAAATATTTTGACATTCTAGTATTTTCCATGGAACAGAAACTTGATACTGTTTTGGGCATGTCTTTCCTACTCCACTGAATAGTGGAGATTTGGTAATAATTCTTCTCTGGTTGGGTTGGAAGAGACCTTTCATTATATCAAGTTGCAACCCCCTGCCATGGGCAGGGATACCTTCCACTAGACCTGGTTGCTTAAAGCCCCACCCAGCCGGGCCTTGGACAATTCAGGGGATGGAACATCCACGACTTCTGTGGGCAACCTGTTCCAGAAAGTTCAGTTACACTCAATTGTGTTCAGTTAAATACATACCTTCTCTAAAAATCCAAACATTTATCATCGAAGTGGAAGGATTGCAAAACTTCCTATCAGTCTGAAAAACTGTGTTACTCTGTATCCTTTAAAATAATCCTGGATAGTCCAATGAATTACTCCTGGTTTCTTTGCTGGCTTTTACATTGCCTGAGTGAACAGCTCATGGTTCCATACAGATATATCTCAGTTTTCCTTAGAATTTTCCTCAGAATTCCCTTGAATTCTATGCTGTTTGGTAGCACTCCCACTGCTAGGTGTCTGAGGTAATTTGGTAATCCTTGGTACTTGCTACTTAAGTACTACTTACTTAATAGTAAAAAAATTAGTATCTATTTGTTGTGGAGTAGTCTACTTAGCTTGAGTAGAAACCAGTTTAATTTGAGACTAATATATTAATGCAAATAGCAACTGAGAGCCATCTTAGTACAATGCCAAAATCTGGGGCAGGAGAAACGTCTACATAGCCTTAAGACAAATGAAATTTTTCTTCAAATGCAAATGAATGGTTCCTTTTTTAAGTCACAGAGCTTGATACCCACATGCAAGAATTATTTACTTAAGCTGAAGTAAAGGCAGAGATATTTATGATTTTTCTCAGTGTCTGACAGACCTGCAGGATGGCATTTGAGCTCTTCCAGGAACCAATTTACAGATTTGATTAAATATTCAGGATGGCTTTCTTTTGCTTTCCAATTAAAGGATTTCAGAGTAATTTTCCAAATTCTGTGAAACTGAATGATTGTTCTTAAAACTGAGCAGCAATGGGTAAACTCACACAGTTTTGTATCTCTCAGGGTGATATTTCACCCTGAAGTCTCAGATATCATGATCAAGATATTCAGGAATATTTTTTTTCTGCTCCTTCATTCTCATTTACAAATTCTTGAGTTTAGTAAGAATGTCCTGTCCAGTATGAGTGAGTGCAGTACCTCATATGGCTCAGAGCTCATTCATGCTAGTTGTTTCCTTGCTTTACTTGACTCAGGCAGTGCTGTTCAGTAGATAAATTGACATTTAGGGGAGGTGTTGTTCTATTTTATAAGATAATTTTGAAGCAATATATTGGTTATGTAGCACTAAATAATTTTCCAAATCCTCTGGGAATGCAGCTTTGATATTAAAGTTGTATTTGTATTTTTTCAGCCTTACAGCTCACTGAAAGCCAAAGAAATTTCAGAATAATTCTTCTCGGAGGTAGTTTGAGCTCTGGGGCTGCAGTGTTTGGTAGTCCTGAGCCATGCAGAGTCATTTAGCTGGTGGGTGCAAGAATGGGAGAGGTGAAATGAAACTTTCCGACAGATTATTGTTTCTGTCCAAACTATGGTTCAGGAGAGGGATGTGAATGTTAGTCTTTCAGCAAAAAATTGCCATTAGCTTTGCATCCTGGTGTTCTGCTTTCCTGTTTTAGCTTAGCATTCATCACCCAGCTACACTTCTCATTTTTGTTTACTTGAGAATGGTTTTACTGTTTCATTTGTCAGATCCCAACTGCTATTGCTTTTTTAAAAAAACTGTGGATTGGCACAGGAATTATGTTCTGCATAATTCCAATTGTCTGGATCATTTTATCTGTCATTCTTCTCATCAAAATGTCACTCGTCCTCCCACTCTCAACTTTTAAAAGCTGTTAATTTGCCTTCATCGGCCTTGTCCTTTTATCATACTTGAAACTACCTGAACCAAAGGGGTTACTGAAGTTGTAACTTCTGGCATATCAGTCTCTCTGTAAGGTGTTTTAGTCTTAGTCACCTAGCGTTATGAATAACCTTTCCCCATGAATAGTCAGCAGGCACTGCTCAATCTCCATAATACTGCAGTCTCCATGTGGATTTGGGCTACTCCTAACAGTAGGCTGGAATTTAAGGAGAGAAGCACAATATTGCTGGCAGTGAGAGACTAATGATTGTTTTTCTTTTCAGTTGGGATAGGAGACAAAAAAGGATATGCCCCTCCATTTCTTTTCAGTTGGGATAGGAGACACCAAAGGATATGCCCCTCCATTTAAATTATCCCCATGGCTCAGTTCAGCTTTTTCCCCTTAACCCTTTTCACAAACCAGAGTTGCTTCTCCACAGCTAGTCCTCAACATCCCCACTAATGGTGGTGAAACTTAACGTATCCTAAGTAATTCTAGGAGGCTGAATATATGAGTTAGGGCAATTTTGCTGAAATTTTCACTTTGAAGGCTGTAGTCTGGGATGGTGATGGCTGCTCAGCAAAGGAATCCACCTCATGGCAAGAGCTGATGCCCTCAGAGCTGTGTGGTGAACACTTTTCTACCAAGAATTCAATCAAGGGATGGCCGAAGCCCCTGCAGTTTTATTAACAGAGATATAACTCAATATTTCCGTGGTGATTGCCCATAATATTCCTAATTCTAACCAAAGTTCTCAGCTCCAAATGAGAGCCTATTCAACAAACAGTTTGAATATGGTACGCCTGTATCTCGTAGAAAATACTGCTTATCCAGATTTTACTAATTAGTGAGATTTATGCGTAAAATAGGGCTTTTTTCCCAGTAAAAATATGTTGCAGTTTGTAGTGGCTAACAAGCCCCACTCTGCCACCACCAGCTTTGCTTTCTGTGCACCTGTCTACTAAATAATAAATGGAAAGATGCAATTTGCCACAAATTTCATATGGGACATAAAAATGTAAACCCGATTAGCTGAGCAGCAATCCCATCATCTTGTCTGGAACATAAAGTCACAAAAATTATAATTGCAGATTTCATTGTGGTATACAAACTGCTAAATGTGCCATAATTGGATGAAGTCATAACAAATTTATTAGCATGCAAAACTTAGTCAACATTTTTTTTTGCATTATCTATAGTAAGGTAACAAGTATTGCTTTCACAGTTTCTCCACCTTCCCCTAAATACCAATAACAACATGAAGATTGAGAATGATAATAATAATAAAAAAATTAGTTTATATATCCTCAACTTCATGTCATGGAGGAAGTAATAAAACCTTTACATTTTGTAGGCAAGTTACAAAAAATTTTAGTGGTAACTTATCAAAAAAATAGAACCTGGGACAATTTACTGATTTTACATGAGGAGTTATAAAACTGCAGGTGGACGAATTGCCGTTCTGCACATCAGGACTGCTGTTCCAGCCGTTGCTGAGCTCTGTAGAGAGCTCTGATTTCTGCTGAGTTTCAGTGAGCATTTGTGCTACACAGCTTATTTGTTCCAGTTACTCTGGGCTGGTATTTTGTTTGTTAGTTATTATCTAACCACTTCTGTAGCTATTGAAATGTTCCAAAAAGCAGAGGTCTGAGCTGGGTCAAGTGAAGTGAAATCACTGAGTTTAATGGCAGGGAAATCTCAACTGGGAAAAAAGTCTGAAAGTTTTAGACAAACACACAAACAGTTCTTTTTCTGCAAATGATGGTTAAATCTTTTTCCAATTTGGGACTCAGCAGAGGTTTAAGGTCACAATTAGGTTAAAAACTCCTGACAGCTCCAGCAGAAATGGGCTAAGTAGAGGTTTTGGTGGTCGTAAAGCCAGAATATTCACTTGTCTGGGAAATTTTAGCAGAAGAAAACCTTCAAAGTGAAAGAGGCATTTTTCTTCAGGTTCAAACAAGTGTCTTTCACTTCAGCGGAACTCCACATATTGCAACCAAAGAAAATACTTCATCATTTCTTGATTTGTCTGGCAGCTTTTGGCTTCCAGTTCCCAGGACACTGTTTGATTGGTATCAGATCTTGTCCTTTACCCTTCTGTAGGTAAAAAGAATAATAGTCAGGACAGAGTTCAGTCATGTATAACAGCTAGTAGCACTTTCTTAGCCCTAATTCTTAATTCAGAGGGATAAATGGAATAATTTATTTTCCTTTATTATTAAATAAGAATGATTAATAGGATAGATGCTTCTGGACTGATCTTTGAGCATATTTTTAATTTTTCCTACATGCTGGCCAGGCTCATTGCATTGCAGAAAACAACTACTGACAGCCAGAAATCTCCAAAGCACCAGTTTAGGCTAGAGAGTGAACAAGCCACTGCTGAAGATGACTCTTACAATTGGTCACTGCTTTGGGGAAGGCTTTTGTTACATTTCCCTGGCGAATGGTATGATCCTCCCAAGAGACCCCCACAAGCTGTAACTATGTTAGCCTGACCCTTCCTTCCTTTCTGTATCCCACTGGCCCAGGGCCAAGAACCCACACCTACCGAACCCCAGACAAAACCCTGCTCCGCCATTGTTCTTGCTCTTTTTCCTCCTTCATCCCTGAGAATAAACATAAGGAAACTGAGCCTCTGTGGATCTCTCGCCTGGTTTCTGAAACATCTCCCCTCTGCAGCCCCCCAAGACTGGGCTGGCCTGACAAGTTGGGGGCGGCCAGGGGGGAGAGGGTTTCAGTGGCTTTGTCCTGTGAGCAGAACAGTGTGGGGCTTTGCATGCAAACTGCTTCCTACACGTGTATGTCCTCTTCTCTGTGACAACGTGTTGAATAGATGAGATGGCTCAGAACCCTGTGTTCTCAGCCACCTTGTGATGGTTTAGGTTTGTTCCCATCACTGATACCTGTTTTTCTAACAGGCAGAGCTGTGAAATACGGATTGTGAGTGTTTTATGCTCATTACTAGAAGTTTTGCTTTCTTTTCCTGTCACGAATTACTGCACTGTATTCCTGGTGCATCTGGCAGCAAGATAACATTGCAGTAGGAGGTGAAGTGACTCCTATAATTTATACATCACTGCAAGTGCCCTATTTAATGCTCTTCATGGAATTCATTGTGCAAGAAGCTGAAACAAAGAAAAATAAAATTACAGTTAGTTCATAGGGCTACTGTGTTCATTATGGCTCAAGACATAAAGGGAATATTTGTGCCTCAGTCCAATTATCCTGTAGTTCTATATGCATTTCCAGTACTAGAAAGATCACTGGGTTGTCTTGAATCAGACTTTTAAAATGTTTAGCTGCAGTACACATAGACATCTCTGTATAAGCTATTGCAGGGTGAAAATTAGGCTTTATTTACAAACTTTCCAACTGTTAGGACTTACTGTAGCTATGCATAAAAGAACTGAAGGGATTAAGATATAGATTAATCTTCCTTCAATTGAAGTTAAAACACTTGTTAAGCTTATTTAAATTTTTTTTTTATAAATCATAAAGCCTTCTCTGGAGAAACAGAAAGTAAACGCAGCATTTTTCCAAATTATTTTATCGTGAACTGGAGGTCACAATAGGCTGAGGTACTAGTGCTTCTCACAGTGAATTACACATATGGCACTTCTAATTTCAATTTGATCAAAAAGACTTTTTTCCTAAATTATCAAAAAAAGTGAGGTTAAAAATCATGATTGATCCATTGTGCCAATGCCAGCCTCTACTCTTTGCCAGCCATGCCACTGAAACTTGGGAATACTGAGTAGAACTGTAGGTTTCTAGCCTGCCCTTAGGATTTTCATGCATCCCCAGTGTCAGAAGGAGGAATATAGATGGATACTGGAGAGCTGGCTTTTTTTCTGAACACAATGGTTTTCTAGCAATTCAGTACGAGCAGCTCGCTGTGCTCTATGGCCAGTAAGAAATATTGACATTGGGTCACCATAAATCACACAAAGCTCTCTGTTAACTTGCACAGGACCTTCTCCGCTGGCGCGTAAATGATGAACGGTCTTCCTTGGGTGTGAACTTTAAAGGGTGCATTCATATTCCATATATATCCTTGCTAAAGCTGGGTCTTCCCACTTCTATAACATGCAGAAGAATTATATAAGACTGGCTGCTGTGGTTTAATCTCAGGTAGCAAACACTCACAGTGCAAATACGGGGATTATTATTTGTGTGGAAGCACCTAAAGCTTTATTTCATGCTTCAGACATACATGGACAGCATGAAAAGGCAGAGAAATTTATTAAGTGACAGTTGTTAGTCCTGCTGTTACATGTTCAGTGGTTTGGAGTTAGACATCTCCACAGAACAGGCAAAACCAGGTGGTAATGTTTCAAGTAGTTCCAAGAAATTTACTCATTTTATGAACAATAATTCAAGGAAAATGGGCACTTTACTCAATGTGCCTGAAGTAGTGCCGAAGAAAGAGGGGTCTGTAATTTTTCTTTCTTTTAAAGATGTAAAAGACAGCTAGTGAGTCAGTTCTGAAAGTATTTACAGGCCAAGCGGAAGCACAAGGTGCTGCTGCAGTACCGGGACTGGGATGTGCACGCAGAGAAGCAAACCAGGCCCTCCACCTCACTCATTCACAAATCCACTGACTTCAGAGGAATTCCATAGATTTTTCAGTGATAGAACATTCTCTAGACGTTTCAGTGAAATGTCCAGGAATTTCATGTCCTTTAATTCAAGTTAATTAAGGGTTTACCTTCCTGATTTTCCGTAGAAAAATTTGCAGGAAAAACTGTTGCTTGCATATGAGCGGCGGCTTGACCTATTCTTTTTGATATTCCCAAAATAAGAACCTGTATTACAGATAAGGTATTACACAGACCTTAAAAATTAATTGTCTGTGAGTGCAGTGGCTTTATCAGAAACCAAAAAAATGAAATTAGATCTATATCTATGCTCTCTTCAATAAAGTACACATGGTTTTCAAGCCTGGTATTCAAGATTTTCAGTAATAAAACATATTAAGCTCCAGTGGCCGTGCATATATCATTAGCACATGAAAATAGGTTCAAGGCAGTTCTAAATCTTTTGTGGTTCTTAATTGTTAGCCGCAGAAATATAGATGTGTGTTCTTTGACAGCCTCCACTATGAGAAGTTTCCACCACTTTCAGAAAAGGTGTAGATCTTTTTAATCTGGAACCAAAGATTCACTGAACTGAAAAACAGGCTGTAAAACACAGTATATTTACTGAAAACAATGAAATAAGGCCAAATATAGATTATGTGGACTCTCAGAAACATTTTCCTCAGGTGAACTTCACACTCTGACATTGGGTGAAAAGTGCAGAAAATAAGTTAGTAATTGCAAAACTGAGGTTTTCAGAAACAGGCAAGTAATTTACTGACTTGACTGAGACTCTTTCTTCTGATTCAATACCGAATTTTGGAAAGGCAGAGGATTTACTTACACAAGGATGAAGTAGAGAGATGATTGAATCTAGAACTAGTTCCATTAATTTTCATGTAAATCTGCTTGAAAATTCTAACTTAAAGTGTATAATCCTAAAAAACTGGTCCTTTAAATCAAGCTTAAACTTAGGATCAAGACTGCACATGGACTGTTGAATAAATAAATGAGTTCTAGTTTGTTTGAAATTAGACTGTGTGCTACTGGTGCCTTGATTGATGCAACCTCATTGTTTTCTTTGAGCAACACTTCATTCTGGCTTGATTTGCTACATATAGTGCATATATTTTCTTGCATACTGTATTTTGGACACTATACTGAAACTGTTTCTTGTAGCTTTGTAATGCGTATGCATTGAATTTCTCCTTTTTGTGAAAAAAAACCCCACTTTTCCTCAGGATGATTTTTCATCCTTGTTTTGATGAAAAAGTAAGAAGAACGACAATAATTTGCAAAGGTAGGAGACGGTTTATAGCCAAAATACTGGCCTGAATTAGCATTGTATTGCTCAATTTCTATGCCAAGGCTTTCTCAGACCAAATCTGAGCAATGAGACGTTAAATCAGGTCTTTCGAATTCCATAGGAAATTTCCAACACCTGATAAATGCGAATAATATGGTGTTCTAGAGCAGCTGGTGCATGCCAGCTGCAGCTTCTCAAACCAGTAACCATGCTAGCAGACTGCTGGCAGTGAACTGGTTTGCTGACCCCTCTGCCAGACAAGGGAAACAAGAACAAATTATCAACTGCTTGCTGGTGTTTTCTAGCAGTCAGCCCAGTGTGAACACCCATTAGCTCTTGCACACCTAGTTCTAAGGCTGCTGCTACTAATTTCCAGCCCCTTGCTCACGGCTAATTCAAACCTGTGCAGCAGCACCGGGGTATTGTGGCGTTTGAGTTGTGTAATTTGACAGCCTGCAAAGTGGCAAGCGAAGGCTGACAAGTTTGAGAACTAGGTATCCTCCAAGGATATTGCTCATAAATGGAAGCAGGAAAGATTCAAGGCAAAAGTAACCTATAATGAGGATGCATGTACCTGAAATAGTCTAACCTTAGGCTATCTCCTTCTGACTATATAAAGAACTGAATGAAACCTTGTTCTGCTGTGTTGACATGCTATTCTATACAGATTTCAAAACCAGCACTTCTCCCGAGGTTAAGGGCTGTGGTCTAGGTCTGGGACTTTGATGGTTTAAATGTGAACTGGTTTAAGCAGTAGATTCAGATCTAAAATACATCATATGTTGTGAATGTACCCTTTAAAAAGTTTCAGAAAAGGGACAAATGAAAGATGAAAGTGAGAACACAAGAATTATATTCTGAAATGAAACAAAGCTTTATAGATATCTCAAACTTTTTTCCTTGTGCTAACATCAGAGACACTAGAATTGTTTTATAGACTATGATGAGAGAAGCAAAGAAAGACAAGGCAGTCTTATTAATTTTAATAATCTTATCAGGAGAAAAAGAACATTAATTACATCAAATGTAACTTATATCCATCCTGAGTTCCATTTTTCTTTCTCTTCCCACTCCTAGAGAAGCATGTAAGGTTTAGGCAGTAATAGGATTCAGGCTGAACAAGCGTAGCTGTATCTGCATGTTGAATCTGAGCCTTTGGGTAGCGGGTGTAGTTCAGTATTTATAGCAGTTGCATTCCCAGTGTGTGTGCATGTATAATCTGGATGTCTTGAAAGCCTGGCCCCTTCTTTTCCCAGGCATATTATCAACTTTGTCAGTAATGGGTCTGACTTGATGACAGTATTTGGAACAAATTGAATGCAGTGTGCTTTCGGCTTCAACATTCAAGCCGTATATATAATGTTTGTGGCACAGACATTTATCTCTTCATGTAGTAGCTGCTCAGTGAAGGAGGAAAATCAGGGAATCACCCACAGTTGGGAGATGAATGTGGGTGTCTGCACCTCCAGCTCATTTCATGAGCAAGAATTATTCCACGCTCTGCAGGCCAACCCAGCAGATTCCTCACGCTTTACAACTACATTTTGGTATTCTCCTGCTGAAAACTGGTTCCTAGATAAGGAGGTTTGGGATTTTTTGCCTTTTTCTTTAATGAGATGACAGTGCTAAAAATAGAAAGCAGAGAAACTTTGATCTGGCAGAGCTCACAGCAAAACTTTTCCTAAAGTCAGTGGAGCCCAAATGTCGCTGTTGCTAGCACTCTTAAGTTTTGGTCCAGTGAAGCCAATCTTACAGTTAGCTGCCACCAAAAATTTATGCTTCCAGTGCCCCTGCTCTTTTCTTGCTTTAACACTGGTGCTCCTCTGAGTCTTCAGGGAGCAAGAGCTGCAGGCAACTCACGGAGCAAATGATCCCAGTTTAGCTGTCTGAACTGGTGGCCCACAATTACAGCAGCTTAGCTCTAGCTTGAAAACATGCTGTCAGTAGTGTAATATTTCTGGTTTGTCTTCCTTATGTTATCTTATTTGAAAAAGCGCTTTTTTTTCCCCCACTTAGAAATACTTCAATTCAAAATATAGACTAACTACTGACTCTGTTAGTCAGTCAAAACTTCTGAAATAAAGTACCAAATTATGAAAGATTTCTCAGAATATGCACAAAACCAGGAAACTTCACGTAGAAAATAAAGAAGAAGAGGTTCAAAGGTGAATGACAAGTGTAGAATTGGGGAGAGGTAGGACACCTGAACTGGTAAAAGGAGAAAGAATCCTTGTTTGGAGGGAAGGAATACTAAAAGAGGAGGAATGCAACTGAAAGCTTTAAAATATACTAACAAAAAGGGTAAGACCACAGGGATAAAGGCTAAAAACATTAAGGGATATATTGGTTTACGTTTTCCGTTTTGGCTAAAATTAAATTTAGTTTTGTGGAAAATACTTTCACAAAAGCTTCTTATAAAACTGTGAAATATTCCTCTCAGCTCTGCAAAACATATTAAGTCATAAACCCCATTGATTTGGTATGCTCCATCAATTGGCACTGTGCAACCAACTAACCTATCTCCCTTTAGACTTACAATGACATTTTAAAAGGTTGCGAAAACAACCTTCCACCTCTCAGCCACAGGGGAAAAAGAAGTTACTTGCAAAACCTGCAGTCCTAGGGAGTTGGCAGGATTTGTAAATGATTTGAAGTTGATATATGACAAATCATTACACTTGGAAATAAGCACTCTATTCAGTGCAGAGAGAATGTTTAGCTTCTTAGCAAAGCACCCTTTTTAGCTGTGGATGCTGTTCCACTGCTAGGCTATTTTTATAACAAGCTAAGTCAGTTGATGTCACTTTAGAGGTATTTTAATGCATTATATCCTGGGTTTGCACACAAAAGAGTAGAACAGATACCTTAAAATTTTCCTTTAAACACAAGTTTACAGCAGACCTTCATACTGGTTCTGAAGCTGGGCTGCATCCACCCCAGTTCTGCAAAGGAAGCACTAGGGTTTGTTTTCCAGAGGTATTAGTTGTAAAGAGGTGCTGAAATTGCAGTGAGCCCAGAAAGCAGTTCACCAGCATCCAGCAATGCTGCAGAAAATTGACCACAAACAGGTCTACAATGATAGCACACAGAGTGAAAATTAATACGTGTCCCGTAAATAATTGCCTTCATGTCTCATTGCAAATGCAGTAGTTAAACATTTCTGTCTTGTGAGTAATTTCCTATTCACAGTTTGTGGGAAAGCGTAAATGTAAAGAAAACAGGTTTGGGGTCCTTTTGTCTTTTTCTTTGTTTTGTTTTGTTTTGTTTTTCAGTCTGCTAATTTCAATTCACAAACACCATGGGAACCTGCAATTCCAATTTTCTTTTCACAGTATTAATGAAAACTGGGCACTGAAAATAGTTACATTTTATTTTCCTCCAAATTTTAAACCACTTAGAAATACAGTCAAGAAAAATAACTTTCTAATCCATTATTACACAATGTAAAACTGTGCTCAATTGCTATTATTTCATGCAAAGTTTTTTATAAGTGGTACAAGAGGCTTTTAGAAATCAGTCTCTTCTAAGCTGGTTTTTGAGGCAATCCAAAAATGCTGGTTGTGTGCTGTTGAGACGAAGAGCTGTGCATCAGAGAAGTTGTTTTGAGAAGGAATCCTCGCACCACAA
This sequence comes from Dryoscopus gambensis, assembly GCA_013389985.1. Taxonomy (NCBI): domain Eukaryota; kingdom Metazoa; phylum Chordata; class Aves; order Passeriformes; family Malaconotidae; genus Dryoscopus; species Dryoscopus gambensis. Next base: position 140,004 of record WEIT01002013.1, on the reverse strand, counting down.
GATGACATTCATTTCCTCTCATTGTTATGGCAAGGTCTGAGCATATTTAGTGCCTTTATGATTTTGTCTTGTTCCTAATCAAACCAACCTCAATTTATTGTTTTACTAAATAGGTAGTTCAGGGTTTGGTTTGGGGGTATTTTTTTGAGACCGCTTTTTACTCTTATAAATCAGAGTAATATTTTATGACATTTGATCTTAACTTACTCCAATAAGGTATTTCAGTTCTCATTTACAGTAAGATGTCTAGGATGAAGCTGGTATCTTTTTCATGCTGCAGACACTAACAGTGACCGCAGCTGAGTAGCAGACAAGGTTACCTGCAGACACACCTCTGCTGCTGTGCCAGGAGCCAGTGGTTCTGCCTGGTCCAGCTACCAAGATGCTGGGAAGAAGACTACATCCAGTTTTCCCAAAGAGTTGGGAGACTAAGAGCATGTTTTCTGTAAACTTATTATCTTCATTCGCTCTCCACTGAGATCATCTGCCATCCCTTGCAATAGTTCCTGTCTTGCAGGGAAAAAAAATCCAGGTAAATTCCCCTTGGAATTGACTCCAGTCTTACAAAGGTACTGCTTAAATAGAAGGCAGCTGTTTCAGCAGTGTTATGGATATGGATTTATTTATTTATACAGATTTCAGAAGAAATTAAGGCTGGCTTTCTTCCAGTGGCCCTTTCCTCCCTGTCTCAGAATAGGACTCTTGCTTTGGTGCGTGCTCCATTAGCTGTTCCTAGCTAAAGTGCTCACAGACAAGCCTATACACTTTGTAAAACTTTCCTATTTCCTCCTCCTTCATTTGTCTGCAGAGGCCCTGCTAGGTTAAAAGCATATTTTAATGTAAATGGAACAAAAATAGCAAGAAGACCTTTTCCTTGCTGAACTGCTCCTTTTCCAGAAGTCCAAACAAATGCAACAACAGATGCTTTGAAATGTTGTAAGTTTAAATAACATTAATGTAGTGGTTGAATATTTCTCAGACAGATGGGTTAAATGAGATAATCGTGAAAACATTCTTAAAATAAAAGGAAGCCATCAGGTGAGAGGCAGTAATTTAGGTAACATTGAAAAATATACCTTAAATGTTTCTTTTAGATTGCAATATTAGAATGTTTTCCTCTGAGCAAGCTGTTAAGTGTCATTTAGTAGACATTAATTGCAAAGTTAGTTAACAGTATTTGGCCTAAATGTATGTATCTTAAAGAGAAAGAGGAGCTGTTAATCCATCAGGTACTGACAGTGTGTTCAGTGGCTTATATTATTTCTCAGACAGAAATTAATTTCCTGAAATCACATACAGTAAGATAAGACTTTGTCTCATTTTCATTCACTGTGGAAATACTCAGTCTTTGTTCTGCACACAATGCATTTTCTCTTGTAAAACAGTAAATGACACCCTAGGTGTAAAAGAATTTCCATTTTCCACAATAGCTACAATGAACAAACAGGATCTAAACCAGTCACTGACTACTTTGGAACAGAGCACCTTTCTTAGTAGGGTGGCATCTACCCTGAAATGTCAAAGAAAATCTTAGAACCTGAAGTGAAACTTCAAGATCTCTTCTGTAGCCATAGAAAATACCAATTGCACCAACTCGTAACAACTATGAACATTCAGAAGGATAAAAAAAAAGAAAAAGTTAAAATACTATTTGATATGGGTTTTTTGAGTCTTATGGTTTTGCCTCTGTTCTTTCAGTCAAACAAAGTGTCAGCTTCTTTAAACCTATTTGAAATAACTGCCAGGAAATGGTATTTCAGCAGTAAGAGCACAAATCACCAATAAATAAATGATGAGTAGTACCAAGGTGGAGAAAGAACTTATTCTTTTGGGGTCTTGTGGCTTTTTTGCTATATTTTATTATTAATAGGCCGATTGTAGATGTCTGTAGCTGGTGGCTGCTTTCAATTCTGGTTGCCCAAACATGTTGCAATTTTTTGACCAGCACTAATAGTTTGGCTGATATTACCTTTAATGTAGCATCCTTAAAATCATCATCTTCCTATTATGGCTTTACAGTGCAAAAAAAAAAAAGTGACTATGGGGCATAGTGTGCTTTTGTGGACTTTGAGCAAGACACTCCTCTAACACACTTCAGTAAAATGCTGCCTGTAGGCACGGCCTGATAAAGTTAACATTATGAATATATTGTAAAACTACTGTTTAATAATACTTTTAGTTACCATCTATACTTTACTGACTGAATTTTTAGCCATGCATAATGATCTAAAATGCAGTTTCTCTAAGTCAGCCTGGCTCTCCTGAGCTCAGCCAAGGCTGGCAGTGCTGAGGATACACAGCCTCTCAGAAGTTTGGAAACGCTGGTATAATCAGAGGAACACTGTGTAAACCCAGATCTCTTCATTTTTGTCCATGACACTTGTTAAGTTAGAGAGGATCCATCTCAGCTATCACCACTTAGAGTGATTCTATACAAAGATCTGCCTCCCCTCCTGCTGCAAAATTCAACGAAGAAAGGAGACCATGGAAAACGTAAAAGCATTGTGTGTGCTGTGAGCATTTAACCTAGAAATTCCTCCTGGAATTAGGGTTTCATTCCTCATGGCTGTGCAAGGGGACAGAATGTGCCAGACAGCACAATAGTTCCTATCAAGAAGATTTTACAGTGTGATGACATAGGTCAATTCTATTCATATCACAACTGAAAAGACCAGCGTCTGGCCTCAGAGGTGGATTCTTGGCAGGCTGAGTCCTTGCTCTGTGCAATTTGAGAGGTTTTCTTGGGGCATAAAGCAATCCTTGAAGGAACATCTGATAATGGCATCAATGATGAAAAGAGGGAATGGGAGAAGTTGAGTGAAAAAGTGCTCTAAAGTGTAGCCATATTCAAGGAGGACTCTGAATTAGAAAAGAGAAGGTAGGGTTGGATAGCTCTTTAAAAGTACTAAGAGTAAATATAATTAATTTTTGAAAAGAAAAGAAAATATTAGAAGGAAAGGAGAAACTGAGAAGCTTGCTGAGGGAAGTGTACAGGAGAGCTGAGGATACCTGATTTGTAGTGAATTTGCTGACTGCTACCAGACATTTTCTTTGTTGTCCATCCATTCTGTCTTATCATCGCTGCCTTCTCAGTAAATAGTATAGTGTCACTTTTTGTTCCTTACAGAAGGAGAGGAAGAGGAAGAGAGGGAGAGAGGGAAATCCTTTCCTCTGAGATGTTCGTGTCCCTGCATTTAAATTGTGGCACACCTGTTATTTCAGATTATTTACACATTACTTGCTTAATTACACACTGGGACATGTTATACTTTTGAAGGCTAGAATGAGATGCTCCTTGCTGTCCTTCTCCTAGTTTAAGGGTCTGAAAAAGGAATGGGCTGCAACCCCAACTGGTTTTGGACTGGTAGAGGGGGGTACATCGCTAGGCTGTCCTGGCCCAGTGGGTGCAGCTAGACAAACGCATGACAGTAGCAGCAGACACGAGTGAGTCCTCGATGTGCAAACCCAACGATAACCTCTCCCTTCTTTCATTATCTACCCACAGCAAACCCTACCAGGGCAGGAGGAGGAAGGGAGTACCCCGGCTCATCCGAGGTGATCCGTGAATCCAGCAGCACGACGGGCATGGTGGTTGGGATCGTGGCGGCAGCGGCGCTGTGCATCCTCATCCTCCTGTATGCCATGTACAAGTACAGGAATCGAGACGAAGGATCCTACCACGTAGATGAGAGTCGAAACTACATCAGTAACTCAGCACAATCCAATGGGGCTGTGATCAAGGAGAAACAGCCCAACAGCGCTAAAAGTTCCAACAAAAACAAGAAAAATAAGGATAAGGAGTACTATGTCTGATCTCAACATCTAAAAGAACGCTTGTATAGAAATAGTCTTCATTTTATCTGAGACATAATACAAACTTATTTACTTTACTTTTTATGAAGCACATTCAAAAACAAACAAACAGAAAAGACAGGGAATGCAATCAGAAAGGAAAGACTGTTTTTAAAAACAAGCATTTCATGCTCTTGTTTTTCAGAAACAGGAGCTGATAAATTCCCTAACATCCACAGTGTTTTCATTTACTCTGCCTGTCTTTATGTTGCTGGAACGTTTCTGAAAGACAGTGATGACACCACGCATTCATAAAGCAAGGAGTATTACTACAACATCAAGGCACAATATGAAAAAAAATACAAATTAAAAAAAAACAAAACAGGAAAAAAAAAGAAAAAAGAAGCTACCTATGATTCTGGATTTAGCCAAAGTGCTAGCGCTTTCTTGAGAAGTAAGTTAGTCTTAATGTCAGAGAAGACTGTCATTATATATGGTGACTCAACAAGCAAACAAAGAGTTTGCCGTCTGGTGCAGTGAAGCAGTGATTGGAAACGCATTTTGAAACAAAGTGCTGGCTTTTCTGAAGACTTATGTAGAAATACTTTCAAAAAGCCCCTTTCTGGTTGTGAGGAAAATAGTACGGAGGCCTTATTTTCAAAAACAAAAACAAAAATCTGGAATATAAGGCACATTTCCACAAAAAAAAAAAAAAGAGAAAAGGAAAAAAAAAAGAAAAACAAGAGGGCATAGATGCAATCATTGGGAAATTTTCATGCACGCTTAATATGTTATTACATATGTTTATATAAAAACACATCTATATGTGCTTTCTGGACTGTGATAAGTGATGTTTTATAGCCTGTTGTATAGAAAATGCAAACTATATCTGCTCTTCAGCCATTTTTGGTAAACTCAATGTTATAAGTGTTGCTAGGTATAGAGAGTTTTATGACATCTGGAGCAACAGACATACTTCAGTTTTTTTGCAGCCATTATAAATTGTCCCAGATTTTTTCCCCTTTTTTTTTTCTTTTTAATTTACAGTGTAGTGGTTATACTAAGGGGGATGTGTATGAATGTATATAAGAGTCAGCTAATTTTTTTCTTACCTGTACAGCTCTATTATGTTGCAATTAAGTTTCAGTAGTTTGTATGAAAGAAGTGGACTAGAAAGCAAAATATATCTCTACTGTAATTTGTCTTCTCCCTCCTATCCCCATCTCTTGCTCCTGATATGCATCAATGAAGTTGATCAGAATGGCCAATTTTCCTAGAAATATACATTCATTAATTAGCTAAATATTTAGTGAATTAAACTGGCCTTTGGCTTCCAGTCAAAGCTTCACTATTGGAGAGCATGGTTTGCCTTACAGAAACCTTGTTCTTAGAAATTACAAGAATGATGAATTTCTTGAGAATCTTAGGAAGTATCATATAGTGTTTATCTGGCATTCAGTTATATGAACAACAGCTACTACAGCACTGGGTAGTAAAAGATCTAAAAATACCCATTGTAATTATCCAGGCTGATTCTATTGCAGAATTTATCCCTTTCTCCAAAAAGGAAATACTCTTGAGGTGCACGATAGTATTTTTCAATGGTGGGCATTTTGACATATGAAAAAGTATTTTTAGCTAAGTTGATTGTGTAGTATTGCAAGACATCATAACCAGACAGATATAAGTTCATTATGTTTTAAAGTGACACAGCTCATCTTGCATATATAAAGCATTAGTGCATTTTAGTTAAACACATGAAATGTAATGCTGTAATTTACACATTAAGTTTGGAATTTTTTTCTAGTAATATTGCATTAGTTTCACAGCAATAAATCATAGCATAACATTTTATTTACACAGAAGTTCAAAGGAAATACATGAGACAGAAAAAGGGTAGTTCAATAGAAATCAACCAAATCATCAGAAGGCCTCCTGGGAGGGATATAGATATTCACACTTTACAGACAGGAAGGAGGAATTTAAAATTAGCTTTAAACAGCAGACACAAAATATTTTGTTGTTACTCACTGTAGCTGATGAAAAAAAGTTGGGAACTGGTACAGCTATCTATCTGGGAGTCAGAGCACTTTAAAAATACATGTAGCTGACATGAAAACACCTCTCTTGAAGTTTGCCAACCACATCAAGGTGTGTCATGTTGCATTTGTGAAATGGCTTTTTATTTTCATTAGCATTAACGCAAAAATGGAAAAAAAATACCAAACCACGAAATCCATCTGATGTCCATTTCTTAGACTGTTGTTCACCTGTGGCACTCATAATTTCTCCCACCTTTACAAGACAGCTGTACTCAGGGAATGGCAGGGGCGAGCGTTACTGGAGGTCATTGCTGGAAGCAAGAGACTTCAGCTGGAGGGGGGAAAGAAGTTGAAAGCCAGGTGGTGTTCAGGTTTCAGTGCTTGAAGATACAGAGAAGAACAAGAATAATCTGTTGACAGGAGACTGGACATGACAGAATATGATTTGGGCGAGATGAAATGGTCTTTTCTGCTTGGTATTGATTGCATTAATGAAATAGCGTTGTCAGGCCAACTTCCAGGCAGTTTGGTAGATCAATCTTTAACTAAATCCATACATCAAGAAAAAAAAAAGATCTGCTACTATTAAAATAAGCAAACACAATTTTAACACTGTTTCTGAAGGTTCTCCTTTTTCCTCTTTAATTTCATAATTTAACAAAAAAACCAATTATGGATGTATCAGAAATGCCAGCAAGTGGATTTAAAATTCCTTTTTGTTTAAAAACAGCAACAACAACAAACAAACAGACATAAACCAACTACCTAACATAAAATTGGATCCTTTCTCTATAATAACCTAATTTGTTTGATTGAGATGGCTTCATTTCTATGACTGTATTGTGTTGCCTTTTTTAACAAAACACTAAATAACATGTGAAACTTTCAACCCTAAGACATCAAAGAGAGGCCCAATGCCCCTAACCTTATAGTGCTTTCTGTGATAGATATTTACAATTTTTTTATTTGTTGCAAGGCCAATTTATTCATTATTGGAAATGCTAAGCAAGTGGAATTTACTGTTTTGTTAATAAAAATGTTTCTTAATACAAATGCTGGCTTGCTTCTTCTCTTGCTCTTAGATTGTGAGTACCTGTTCATCTTAAGGTTGTGAAAAAAAACTGGTAAATTGGTATGAAGTTGCAGACATTTATATCAGGAAAAAGTGACCTCAGAGCTCTTTGTACACTTCAGTGAAAACCTTCCACAAGCCTTGCGTTTGACTGACCCAGTTAAAAAAGCATGAATGACATCAATGAATTGGTTTTACACAGATTTCCTTAATTTGAAANTTATGTAATGGATTAGCTCCGGTTAAAACTGAAAATGTTTCCTCTTATCTAGAAGATGATTTAAAAATTAATGGAGAAATGAATGTATTTCAGGTCCTTAAAAACATTCCTAAATAATAATTACAAAGTTTCAACCGGAGCTAATCCATTACATAAGTGCCTTCCTACTTAGCATGGCATTTAAATTCATGGGCAACTTCAAGAAAACATCTAATCCTATTGATTTAAGCAAGTGTCTAAACTTGCCTAAATGTACTGTTGAATGGGAATAGAGTTAAGCTTTTGGATCCAAGCTCCAAATAGAATTTAACTTTGTATCTTATTAAATCACATCAGTAGCTTTTTCACTTTAATGAGATTTATTCATCTGCTTAATTACATATAGACTGAAGTATTTTAGATAATTTCAGCTCAGGAATATCTGGAGAAAAACAGTCCCTATCTTCCACTAGTATAAAACACTTTGAAAGTTCTAAACTGCTTTATATTGAGATTAGGTCTTGTGAGTGTGCTTAAATAAATATTGAATATTCCATTTAGGAAAATGCTTTATACACATTTAAAAGAGCTATAACAATAGTCATTTTTGTTCTACTACTACTGTTACAAAGAAAACCCCCAACCAAAACCACCAACAGCTCACATTTAATTATAACTTTTTAATTCTACACTGTATTTGTTCCTTTTTTTTTTTTTTTCCCCATCTATACCGTGCTCTTCCTTTTACCAAAATTCTAATGGCCTCACAGTACCTGCATCATTCATCATTATCTGGCCACTATAAGTGGTGGCCTCCATCATCAATCATCACTGTGGTCAAGCAGCTAAAAAGCCTTCACAAGATGATGAAAAACTAGAAAAAAGTAAACAATGCCCCCATATGTGACTTAGAATAAGGGAAATAAAACACACATAGGCTGTAAGTGACAATTGTGTTCGTTAATTCCTCCTATGTGACTTCTTTATAGTTCAACAAAACAATTAAAATTGGGGTTAAATTGGGGTTCTGGGTCTAATTTTCATATTGATTATAGAAACTTGCTTCCAAGTTCAGTACAGGCCTGTTTAGAGGTGCTTGGAAGCATTGTGTTCGGTCAGGCACTCTTGTCAGTACAATTTTATTTGGAATGCAAACTATTTTTTTATTTGAAAGCCCCCACTTTCTTAAAGTCCATAAGTATGTCACTGTTTAAATGTTTCTTGCCCTCACGGGAGTGGGGAGAAAGAGAAATCCACACTGCATTTAATTCAATTTATGAATTGATAAATGCTTGGGAATTATAAAACTGCTTTCCTGTCAGCCTTTGATTTGTCTAGATGGACTGAAACTGATTTGGTTGGTCACTGCTCTTCATGAAACCAGAAGCATCCTCCACATGTTAAGCTTTGAACTAGAAATTCCAGAAAAGATACAGGTGAGCTCAGTTTTGTGAGATGCAGGGCCAGAACTCAACCAGCCCCTTACCCACTTACTTTGGAGGCTTCTTCCTCCTGAAGGTCTTTGACCTTTCAGCCACCAACTCTGACTTCTGGAAAAGAAAGTCTGGCCCCTTTCTTTTCTTTCTCAGTCACTCACTACTACACAAATATCTTCATTTCATAGTCATCGAGTATCCCGAGTTGGAAGGGGCCCATCGGGATCATCCAGCTCCTGGCCTTGCACAGAACACCTCAAGAGTCACTCCAGGTGCTTGAGAGCGTTGTCCAAACACTTCTTGAACTCTGTCAGCCTTGGTGCTGTGACCACTGCCCTGAGGAGCCTGTTCCAGTGCCCAGCCACCTTTTGGGGGAAGAACCTCCTCCTGATATCCAACCTAAACCTCCCCTGGCACAACTTCAGACCACTCCCTCGGGTCCTGTCCCTGGTCACCCCAGAGAAGAGATCAGTGTCTGCCCCTCCTCTGCCCCTCACAAGGAAGCTTTAGACCACTATGTTCAGAACAAACAGATTTCCATGTGACATTGCTCCTCCAGTTGGGCTTGATTGTGGTAGACATTGAGGGGTTTTTTTAAAGAAAAAAAAAGTGGCATAAGGAGTAGAGTTATTTCAAAGGATGCAGGATTTTCAGTGAGTAAATTGACTTTAAGGACAGTAATTTCATGCTGGCATACACTTGAGAGATTTAGAAAACCAGGTCAGTAATCCTCAAAAACATCCTTTTGGTAAACAATAAAGGCATGAGCTTGTTTGTCTGCAAGCAGGGACCAACAGCAAGGCTATCAAAATGTGAATGTGTCAGTCTGGTTGCAGCAAATAACACAGGGAAATGGAATTTGGGCTGCTAAAAATAACTGTTGGCACACTGGCTGGACTCTTATGAGTGAGTCCAACTACAAGCCAGTAAGCATTTATTGAATGATAAACAGCAAAATACTTCTATTATAGTCACAGTTTGGGATGCAGCTGACAGAACACAGGCACAGGCTGTGCAGCCGCATTGGTTTTTCCAGCACCAGGGGCCAGATTGCTGTTCAGGTGTCCTCCAGGCTGAGGGACTGGGCAGGCTTCACAAAACCACCTGCTGCATGACAGATGATCAGCTGTTTCCAGAAAACCTCCCTTTTCCCTTTGAAATTGAAATACATTTTCTAGGAATAGTACAGCAGCTTGCATTGTGGGACGCACTGAGTGGCTCCCAAAACATGTTCCACCACAGCCAGCACCATCTTAAAGAGAAACTGTGGCTGCAGGTCCCGGTGAGAAACCTCCACCCTGCTCAGGATTGCCTTGGCCTCGGGACCCCCCAAGATGGGCAGGTGTGAGGAGAGCAGACATGAGAGCTGCAGACCCTGGTCTGGTGTGGCTGCAGAAAGGGGGGGAAATTCAGCTGTCAGAGTCTCACAACCAGAACTGCTTGGGGAACTTGCCCCAGGGCTCCTGGCTTGACAAAGATGGAGAAGGCACAGGTTTTCCTTAGTTGCCAAATGCCTCAAAGGGGAAAAAAAAGAGTTTCTCAAAAAGGTGGTGGCATAAAGAGTTCAGGAATTTCATTAGGAGTTACTTCAGTGTTCCTTTAGTGCTTTCCCTGCCTGTGCTTCACACCAGAGAGGAGAAGCGCAAGCTGCCTGTGCCTGGGGAAGGAGGCCAGGCAGAGAAAACCTCCCACAGGCATTAAACTCACCCCACAGCAATAGGGGCATCCCTAACTTTCTAGGACATCAGGTCTCAAAGGTTTGGACCAGAAAATTGGCTCAGGATGAGATCCAGCCACATGCTTTATTAAACCATAGAGGGAGAGACGAGTTTCAGCACAAGATGTAAAAATCTTAAAGAAGAAAATTATAATGCAAACAGACACCCCTGGGAAATCCTACCCCATCTGCCACTGTCTTCTAATCAGGCTTTCAGGTGGTTTAATTCCTCGCTGATTGCACCTGGAGAGGGAGCAGGCTTGTTACATCATCCCACCTGGCAGAAGGGTTGTCCTGCCCTGCGAGCACAGAGCTCGCTGTAATTACCAGACCTGGCACTCCACGTGTGAGCTAATTGTACAGAGGTTTTCCTTTAGATTCAGGATTGCTGGCAACCAATACAAAGATGGATATTTACCAACTTATATTTGATTTATGGGCAGGTCCAGAAAGCAGGAAGAGAACATGATCAGGTGAGAGAAATGAAGAAAAAAGAACAAAAAAGCCAAGCAGAGTTTGTCTCATGCTTACCAGCAAATCTCCATAAAACAAGCAGAGGAATTTCAGGTAATTAATTTAAGACTTGGTGTGTTGCTTTCTTGGGAGAGGCAAGTATATGCTCAGTTTTCCTGAAGGCTAAATTTGTTTGGGAGCTCATTTATACCTGTCTTCAGGCTCTTTTTAGGGAAGTCTTTCAAAATGTTGATAGTACAAGTATAACAGTCATCAGCTATAGCAGTTTCTCATCTATTTTAAGAGCTTTCTCCAAGTATAAGTTTTTGGATTTGACTCATTGGTTAGAGTACATCTGCACTAGCAAGTATAGCCCAGTAAGAATACATTTGTAGGTAATTGCAGCTGATGCTCTGGACCTGGCCTCCATGTTATATTTCAGGATTTTCTCTGAACCAGTTGTAGTCTGGTCACACAGACTGAGTGCCAATTAGTGGTTAGGTTTGTCCCTGCAGTTAATTTTATTTAATCTGCAAAGTGTCCAGTCCTTCATGCAGAGTGCTCTGTGAAGTTAATTGTAGGGAGTGGGAACAGCTGGAGTTGCTTCAGAACTGTATTCCTGATCTTAAATAAAACTTTGGTGTTGAAACACCCTTTGGGCATTGCTATATTCCAGTGTGCTTGTAACAACGCGCTGTAGGAAAAGTAGGGTGTTTTTAGTACCTAGCCCCAAATGAAAATTGCTGTTAGACATAAAGGCCTCCCTGATATTTCTACAAGACTCAGCATCTATAATTCTGGCCCTCATCTTCCTCTTTAACCACCACACTGCTGCATAGCATCCCCTCAACCCTTTTCTTCAAACCTAAAGAAAGAACGGTTTAAAAGAATTATTTCCTTTAGAATGGGTTGAGATAAATATGGAAGTATTTTTAGGTAGGCACCGTCTGAGGAAGCTGTGTCGCCAACATCGAGATCACCCATCATGGAGTTGTAACTTGCAGAATTATTGCGTAAGCAAACCTGGAGCTGCGGGAGTAGGCAAACTGGGAAAAGTGGCTGGGGCAGGACTGGGTTTGGCCGCTGCTCAGAGGCAGAACCACGCTGAACAAACCCAGGCTTTTGGAAACTCTACATCCAGATTTTGCAAGGCAGATCAGCTTTTAAACAAAGTTTTGACGGTCTTCTCTGACAGAGTTCTCACCAAAATAAATTCATGCCTGTATGGGAATTAGTCTCAATACGTTTTCCAATGTAGTCAGTATTAAAAATATCATAGGAAACCACAAGAGACTGGACTACATTTTGAGATCTTTTCTTGTCTCTTCTGCAGATAGGAGAGCTGCCATTTCCATTAAGATTGAGACTTCATTGCTGCTTTTAACTACAGAGTGATTACACTTCCCCCTGGCACACTGCATATTATTATGAACATTTTCTATGAGTATTCTGAATAGTCATCATTAATTCTTTTTAGATTTCCAAGTTTTAGGCATCAAAGACTGACGATATAGACTGATGCTAAAAGATTTTTAAATCTGAGTTGTTGTAAATGACCATATTTGTGTTTAAGTAGCTGCTTATAAGTTTTGCCTAAGTTCTTAAAAGCATCTTGGGAAGTCTATTTTTATTATTACATTTTGCCAAAAGTTGATTGCTAATTATAGAAAGAAACATTCTCTGCTAACATAAGTTTGTTCAGAAACAGTTCAGTTTAATTTGAGAACAGTTCAATTCAGCAACAGGAATATGAATTTAGAGTTTTTAAACATATCAAGTGAGCTTTTGCCATCATCTAAGCTAATTTAGAAATTTAGAGAATTCAAAACTAAACTTGAATTGTTGTTCATCTGATTCTTGATGGCAGTTACCAGATATCCTGGGTGAAGGTTTCAGTGCTTGTGAGGAAAGGTGTGGCAATAGTCTGAGGTCTTTCTAGGGGGCAGCTTTGCCAGACCTGCATGTGAGCACATCTTTGCATCTTATGCTGCTCTGCTCCCCACTGAAAACTTCCAGTGATTACTCATCCCTGGGAACCATTGCACAGAAACTGCTGCACACCAGCAAAGTCCCTGGCTTAAAAGCAGAACTTGGCACTAATACATACTCTGAGGCAAAATTGCCGTTCATTTCAGTGGGAGGAGGGATTCCTTCTTTTTCTTCTTCCTGGGTGTCCATAGCAGCTAAAATAAATCAGTATATTAGAAAATGCTACAGAGAGCAGATTGAGAGGGAGGATACCTCCCTGAACAGACATCCTGAATGCTGAATATAGAAAAGCCAATCCAAAGACCCCAAAACCAATCTTCTTAAGATGGGCAGTAGACTAGTGTGGATACATAACTTACTTTTGCAGTCCTTAGTGGCGTTTCATAATTTGCTTTTAGTTTGGCAGACTGGTGAGATGTGAAAGTCCTGAAGTTGCAGCAATAAATAAAGCAGACTAACAAAACGGGGGCTGTACAAACAGGGCACTTTGATTTTCAAAATTAGTTTCAAGAACTGTGCAACGCTGGGTGTGGTCTGTTACGACTGCTAGGCAGGGAGCTAAGGCAGCCCAACCCCTGAGGTTGGATGGTCCAGCTTTTCTCGCAGCTGTGGTGTCTGAAACAGGGAGAAAGACTCAACTCCTCTGGAAGCAATGGCAAAGCACCAGCAATTTCAATCCTATGGGGCATGTTCAATCTCCACTGCAGGGTGATTCTAGGGCTCTACTTGAATCTGATTCATGAAGTCTCATCTTCTTGCAGATGGGTATTCAACACTGTCAGCTGGAGCTCCTTCACTGAACAACCACATTTCCTTAGTACTCCCACTATAATCCACCAGGAATTCCTGGAATCAGAGAATTGCTTATGTCCCTGCATATGCTTTTCCCTTCTGTTTGGTTTTTGTGGGGTTTTTTGCTTTGAATTTTTTCTAATGCTGGGAAAGAACAATCAAATTATAATCAATTTTTGAGTTAAATCATAATCATTTTTCAGTCTCTTATGTGATGCAAACAGGTTTCAAATAATCGATCATTAGGATAGTAAATCATTCCAATTGGAGTTTAAAAATAATCTGGGAAAATTTACACAAAAGGCCCATTAAAAAAAAACCAAAGCTAACAAGAAACCCATTAATACTGTCCAGTCATTTTTTCTGTTGCTACAGTGGTGTCCATTTCAAGCACTCCAAGTACATGACTGCAAAGCCCAAGGCTTTCATTAAAATAATTGGATTTGCAACATATGAAATGTTACTGTAAGGGAAAGAGAGTCACTTCTTCTAAGCTTTTTGTCCTAGTTAAAATTCAATAATTGTCTAGATTATATTTCACTAGCATATTGCCATTACTGAGTATGCTTAGAGAGCATTTATTTTGCTAATAAATAAATAAACCCATGTAAGGATAAATGTGGAAAGAAATTATAATTTTGAAAGCATCTACTGCTCAGTCTGATCTTGCTGCCTATACTAGAATGTGTGTGTGTAAGCACAGACACAACTTGTGCATGCAGGTATAGTTGTAGCCATGCTGGTGTGTTCAGTGGGACAAAGGATGGAGAAAACCACACTGTAGTAAATACTTAAGTAGGTACTTAAAATTTATGTTTGAATTTGCACTGTTCAGGAATGGATATCTTCCTGATTATCCAGTTTTCCAGTGGTATGCAGTAGGAACTGAAAGCAGGAATGAAAGAAAGATGTTCTTGGTGAACAAGGCTCCTGCTACAAGCAAAGGTTTTTATCCACCACTGGGCCACCACCAAACGTCAGAGCCATTGCAGAGGTAAAGAGTTATGGTGCCAGGGTGGGCCAGAATATCCGTTCAGGTTAGCCTGCAGGTGTAACAGCCAATGCAACTTTACAGAAGTTGGATGCCTGATTCAAGAGACATTTTATGACAGCGTAACTCTGTAGACTTCATTACAATTTTTTGGCTGTACCAACATGAAACTGAGCCCAGCAGTATATGTCCATGTCACTGGGATTTAAAGTTGAGACCTTTCTTCAACCTCGCACAGTGGAGAAAGTCCTGCTTTCTTTCTCTTTTTTTTTTTTTTTTTTTTTAAATTTCAGAGGGAACATTAAAGTTCCATTTTTACAGGACTGCAACACAAAGAATGATAGATGTAATCAAAGGGTCTTTTATCTTCTTTTTTTTTTCCCCCCTTATTAGAAAAGTCAGCAGTTCTGCAGCACTGATTCCTGAAGGTGTATAGCACTACTATGTTTCTACAGCAACAGACGGCCCTGACAGGACCAAGTTATAGATGATCTGGGTCCTTTTGCAACACCAGATCACAGCTAAAATGGCGGCAATAAATCTGCTCCATGTAAAGTTGGTGGGATTAAAAGGTTAACAGGATAAATACAATATAGGAGAGTACCTTACTTTACAAAGAATTTTCTGAAGTGCTTTACAACCCCTCAAGTCAAAACAGGTGGGAGAAACTTAATCAGTCCTTCTAGTTTTATTTTGCACTGTTCCACAAAGACTTGTCCCATCTCTTGTTTAGGGACTGAGCCAGATCTCTAAGCAGGTAACTGTTCTCACAGCAGCAGAAAGGAGTAAGGGAAGGACAGGAATTTCCAAATAAAAGAGATAATGTAAACTGCCTCATCTTGGATCAGCTTCCTGCCAAATCAGACTTGCTCTGCTTTTTTCTCCAACTCCTTTGGGGATATGTATGACAGACACGAGGTACATACGGGAAAGAGGGCAATCTCAACTTCCTTGTTCCTCCTTGCCCTTCATTCCTCTTCCCCCATGAAAGGCACAGGATCTCTGTTCTTGCTAAAGCACCTTCACAATAAAAGATTTGTTTCAAACCCTGAGCCCATACAGACACTTTAACGCAGTCCAGCTCTCAAAAGCACAGAGCGATGTGGGCTACTATGGTCTGAGCCCTTTAGGAAGGCTGACTGTAACTTCTATTTACTAGTACCCAGTCCATGCTAGTGTTCATGATGCAGAAATACTTTTCAAAAATTGTGCCAACACATTTATTAGCAGAGAAGCTGCTTAGACTGGGCAAAATGTGCTTGTAGCAAGAGAGGTTAGGAAGAAATGAGGGATAAAATAATGGGCACAAAGCGTTATGTCAGTGTAACTGTATCTAATTTAGCTCCAGTTGCTGATATTGGGCTTCTTCTTCATCTCTTCTGTTTTCTTCTGTACACGGTGAGAAAGGAGCATATCCTACAACAATACTGCTGTCAGTGACAGTTTCACATCGACTCTGCGTCATCAAAAGCAAGATGAAAGCCAGCAGAGTGGCTATGAAGAGCTAAATTACTGAAGAGCAATGCCAGTCTGTGTTGAAGTAGACCTATAGGATTGAATTGCAGAAGCTCTTTAAAGCTATTATGTATTAAATGAGCCACTCTATCTACATGTGTGCATGCTTGGAGATGGCCTCAAGACCTCTGTGACTTAGCTTAAGCAATAATGAATGAGGTTGAGGCTCGTGCATTTTGCCTTGACTTTGAGGAGGAAAAAAACCCCAACCTGTGATGGAGAATGGCATCAGCTGAGGAGATTGGTGGTAACTTGTTAAGCCATTCTGACTCCTCTCTGTTAAATCTCCTGCCTGTGCCCTTAGCTGCAGCTACCTGGACTTTCAGGCAGATGGAGAAATAAATGCAGAGACTGAGGGAAAAAAAAAACCAACAAAAAACAGCTCTCCAAATGCACTGAGCTGCCCAAAAACACGCCTGGAAAAAGTGCTTAATTAAGAGAGACACCTAAATAATTCACCATCTTTTTAAACTTTTACTCTCTCTGTCATTGATTTCTGACTCTGGCATATTCATCATTATATGGCGTGTTATTGAATTACTGACTCTCGCCAAACTGAAACAAACTGGTCAATTCTTTACGTTCTTAAGAACAACAGAAAAAGAGAAAGAGGCTGATCTCTCCATTATCCCAGTTCAACCCTGTTTTTCTTGTTCTTTCAAACTACTGCATGTTATTAAAATGAATATTCAGGTGTTGAATACCTCCAGCCTTCATTCAGGTGTCAAAACACTGACCAAGTTAGACCTTTCCATAATTTAAGGTCCTTAAAAACACGGAAATAAACACAGTGATTCTTGGAAAGTAGAGTAGGATTCACTTCACAGAAATTCACTGTATGTTTAACTATATCCATGATAAAAGTCTAATCTAGATAATTCTATAGTTATCTGATAAAAATAAGCCCTTTCACAGGGTAATATATAAATCATTTTAGAGGTTCGTTTGAAAAAAGAACATAAATTCTGCTCTCCATTGCCTCTTGAGAGTCTAGACAGCTCACATTACAGGGTTTTTTGCTTTCTTTGAATTAAAAAGCCCTACTTAAACTGTGCCGAGACTTTGCATATATTCATCATTTTCCATCTGGAAAGTCTTCCATTATTAATACATAACCCAAGCTCAAGCAGAAAAATACTTTGTCTCCTATTTTATGTGAGGCACAGAGGCTTCTTTCTTGAAGATACATTCATCAAAGAGGCATTTCCTTAATAAAATGCTAGTCCTGTGAATATTCCCAGCTCCCTTGTCACCCTGTGTGACCTGAGTGTGCTTCACTGGAGGACACTGCCTGATTTAATGGAGGTCCTGGAGCCTCTCTCTGCATTGGTTCTGGTGGCTCCCCCTCATTCCCAGGTTCCTGGCCCCTTGCTGATCCTCCTGCTGTCCCACTGTCCTTCCTCATTCCCAGTCCTTCATCAGAGAGCTCCTGGTACTGACTGAGGTTGGACATGCTGCTGCCAACGCAGAAGGAGACCATTCAACAGCTATTGAGAAAGAGTCCAGAGCCCAGAAAAGGTGTCCAAATTGTGTCATCGTGTTCTGGTTGAAAAAAAAAAGCCTTTTGCAGAGCTGGTCATCACATGCAAATTTCCTGAGCCCTAATCTTAATTCCATAAATCTTGTCCAATTAATGCTCTTGTGTACAGAACAATGGCCAGTCTTCTGGACAGTAGAGAGAAAACAAAAAAGCAAGTCTATTTGTCTATTTCTTGTGCATGGAAACTGTGAAGACACACAGAGACTGTAATACAGAGATTTATTTAAACTGGGAAGTTCATAAGGCCTTGATCAAAACCAGCATCATTTCATTGACCGAGCAGCATCACTGGGATGCACTGAACTGATATTTATCTGATTATGGCAGCATCTGGGTTAAACATTCTGGTCTTGAAGATTTAGGATGTTAGAGATTGGAGAAAAAAGGCAGAGACCAGACCCAGTAGTATACAGAGTGCTGGGTAGCTTTTTGTATTCTCCTCTTTTCCTCCCTTTTTTAAAGCTTCTTCCCTTCTGAGCTTGAAATATGAAAGACTACAAGCTGCTCTTCATAACAGGAAACCTGCAGACACCAAACAATGTAGATGTGCTTATGTCACTTATACCTTGCTCTGTTTTTCAAACTTCTGTTTTAAGCAGATCTGGCTTAAATGTACCATCAATAAACCTTTCATTATTTAGGGTTTTTTTCACTTAGCATGCCTGTATTATAGAGCAACCCTGTGTTTTTCTGTGCTATAAATACCTCATTCATGTCTTCACATTATCTTTTACTGTTTTTCTCTTAAAGAGGGGAAATGGAACAGATCTAGTGAAACATACAGTAGCAGGATAAATAAACATTTATTGTGCATTTCTTCCTCAAACGTTATGGGCTGCTTCAATGTAATTAGTATATAAGCTAATTTTCAAAGTCTTGGTTTAAAAAAAAAAAAAAAAAAAAAGCTTGACAGTTGCAAATAGCTCTTTTCAGAGCAAGAGTTATAATTTTTCTACAACCCCTTCCAATAATAAAATAGACTATGAAGATAAGTGTATCCAGCATTTACCGGTAGCATAAGATGATTAGTAACATCCTTTAAACTTCCAGCCATAAAAAGCCAAATGGAATAAGGGAATTCTCACAGTACTTCCTGGAGAAGAAAGGTCTCAGGTCCCCCATCCTAAATATAGACCACACAGCTCTAGCTCTGATTTCATCCTGCTGTAGATGCCCAGATCATCTTTCTAAAGCAGCTCCTACTTGTCTCTCTCACCACCCCTACCCTGGCTGGCCATTTCAAGCTCATTTGCCATTTCTGGATCCCCAAAAACCAGAGTCATCTCTTGTGGTGCCCCGGCCACCTTGACCTCTCCTGTCCTGGTATCCCCCCGTGCATCTGCTCGTGTCCCAGTGCCCAGCCAGCACAACCCTATTGCACCCAGCTCTCCTGAAACTTTTGACATAAAGGAACTGCAGTGAAATCACTGAGTTATGGTGTTCCCCAAAAACACCTGCCCAGAGAGTCCTAGAGATTTGCCTCTTTCCTCACTACTCCAGAGAGCGTATCTGATTCAGCTGATGAACAAATGAGCTCACTGAATTCTGAAACCAATTTTGGCTCCTGTTCACTCTGCAGCTTCTCATGTCTTGACTGATGGATTGATTGAGTCATCATTAACAGCCTGAACCTTTGAATGAAACCAGTGGGAGTCCTGCCACTTTTACCAGCAAGAACAGGCTGCTGCACAAATTTCCCACATGAAAGTACAATTCACTAACACATAAAAAAAAATCCAAAAGACTGAGATCACAGCTCATAAGTCAGTTTAGTATAGAAATCTTTCACTGAGGCAACCGTTTGGGTACAATAAAAAAAAAAATCTGTGGATGGCCTTTCTGTTTGTTTTATGCCTTGATTTTAGCTTGTGACTTCATCTTTTTTCTCAATAGGGTGTGTGTGGAGAGAGGCAGGGTGCTTTTGGTGTGCCTTGAGAACTATCTCATTCCTCCATTTTTTTTCTTCTCTCCTTTCTCATCCTTCTCACCACCTCATGTGGCACCGTCTTCCTTGCACCACTGAGGACAGGACATCTTCCCAGGGAGCCATCAGCACTCTGATTTCATTTTCAGCCTGGGGGATACCTGTGGACAGAGGCGTAATGTGTGGCAGCAAACATGGGGTCATTTCCAGAATCCTTGAAAATATAAGCTGAACCTGCCACCTAGCAGATAAAGGACCTACCAGAATGTTACTGAAGCAGGATAACCAACCTTGTATCTGTTTTAAGCCCCAAAATCCCAGGCTAGATTTGAACCTAGAAGCAGAGTCTTACAACAGCCTTTTGGAGTACCCTTGATCTCATCTGTTATACTTCAGTGACCATCGTCATTTCTTGGTCATAATGTTGAGGGAAGATATAATTAGATTTATATTTATGTGCTTTGTGCAATATAGAGGGTTATTTTCTGTTTATGCTATTACTGCTTTGGGAGTACAAACAAAACTGATAAGCACATTATTATACCTTTATGAGGGCAAGTTATTCAATGCATGAATGCTGGTGACACTTTGAGTACTGTGCTCACGATGCTTATTCTGATCAGAATGGTTTAAATAATACATGAACTCATGCATATACATATTGCAGCTCATCTCTTTCATTAGGAGCCTTCCTAAATTCTCTCAGCTAGTCCTCCCGAACACTCACATGCTTTCAGGGTGAAAGTCGTTTTATTTGTCGCAGACAGGTTGCAAAACCTTGCTGAGATATCATTTTAAATTTGTTTCGCTGTGCAACCTAGTTTAACAAGGGCAGCTTGCAGCCTTTGCTTTTCCTATTCTTCCTGGGGGAAAACAAAAAGAAAAAAAAAACAACAGAGCTTATGTGAAGTGTTTTAATGTACGAAGAAAAAAACATATGAAAGGAGAAGTGGAAAATTGGATTTGGTAATTAAGATTTTGTGTTGCGACCACAGTGCTCCTGGTTCAGTTCCCTAGAGTTTCTCTTTGACCTTGGGCAAGTTATGCTAATCTTCCCCAGTCTCTGCAAAGTGGGGTAACAGTTCCTTCTTTTTTTTCCCCCCTATGCCTTGTCTGTTTCACTCAGGTACAGATTCTCTTTCAGTGTCTTTATATCCACGGCTCCAAACATATTCAGGAATTTTCATACAAACCAAGTACTGGTAAGGAAAATAGTTTCAATTTTATACACTTGGTGCTCCAATTCAGGATTACCATTTTAAACAAACATGTTGAAAAATGTATATTTAGAGAGAAAGCTCCTGCTTCCAGGGATTTTGGGTAGAAAAGTAAGATTCTGTGTTGAGAGCAGGATGATGTATGTGCATTGAATAGACCTGGCACAGAGGAATGAATCCAGCTCTCATGTCTGCTCTAGGCTCTGTGTACTTTGGAAGTGCTGCAAGAGGGTGAGGAGGAATTCTAGAGAGAGGCCTGATGTGTGGCAGCAGAGCAGGACATGGAAGCAGTACGAGACAGAGAGGAATGCACACCGAGGATCTCCACTGGGAAAAGAAGCTCAAGTTGATCTGTGTCTCATTTTTAAAGGGCTGCAGGCTTGTGCAGCTCTGTTTTCCAGGAGGGCACCTGCCGTCAGTGTCTGCAGTGCTTCCACACGGAACTTAAATAGATGGTTTTGCATTGGAATGGCCGCGAGAATTTCTCTGTCCTTCCTGCCATCCACTGCCTGCTCCTTCTGCTGAGATAAAATGAAAGTGTCTCAAGCAAACCAAACACTGCCCCCCACCCCAGCCAAATCAAATTACTGTAATTAAATAGAATTTGAAATCATGAATCATACACCAGGACCTAACAAACCAGGACATTGGGGCCTGCTAATGGAGTACTGCTGTTCATCACCTGGTGCGAGCACCCAGCTTCTCCAGTTCGAGGTGGTCCAGGCTCATCCCTTCCACAGATGCTGCTCTGATCTCCAAAGTCCTCCAGGGTCTGCAGCTGCATGTGGGGATCGTTCACAAAAAGGTAAAACAAGGCTGGGCTGCTTCTCTGCATTTTGCCATAAGGGGAGGACAGCACACGGCAAAACAGGGGCTGTGTCCATGGAAGTGTCCGTGGTTCCTTGGCTGCTACATGAGATACACCCATCCCCACCTCGTCCTGGCACACCTGGCCAGAGTGACCTCCCTGATGGGCAGCAATCATCAGCCACTCTGTTCTGAAGAGAAGTGGATGGAGCAGCTCCCCTGGGCTGCTCATCAATTTCTAGTGTCTTTTCTGTAGTTGCTCTGTGTTGAAAGCCATGCTTTTGCTCAAGAATTTTCTGCTTCAAAGCTGCAGTGGCATGAGAAAAAATGGGGACTAATCCTGTAACTAAGGAATTTCCAATCTCTTTGCTGTCACTGGTCACCCTGTTGGAAATTGTACAAAATCTGAAGAAAAAGGTTAAAGCAGATCTACCTTGCAGCTTCCTTGCCAGGTCCATGAGGTTTTCATGTCT
Organism: Dryoscopus gambensis; assembly: GCA_013389985.1. Lineage (NCBI taxonomy): Eukaryota > Metazoa > Chordata > Aves > Passeriformes > Malaconotidae > Dryoscopus > Dryoscopus gambensis. The sequence goes on along the minus strand of WEIT01002013.1, from coordinate 118,045 downwards.
TAAGAGCATCACCAGCACTGAGACTTTGGTTAGAAAAATTCCTGTATCCCATCTGTCCTCAGGATCCTGTTACACTGATGTACCCCAAGAATAAAATGCAGTCCTGCAATCCCTTGTATCAAGAGAGTCTGTGAACCAGCGGATGCCTCAGGGCTCTGTTTGATGCCCAAAATGACCCAGTGTCAGGTCACTTGCAGGGTTCAGTGAGTTCAGAAGGGCTCAGAAGGCAAATGTTCCCTTGGGTGATTATATTTTAATTTTCTTAAAATCGTGTATTGGACTGGTGAGGTTCACATGATTTTACCTGCATGTTAAAGTGCTCCAAAGAGTTTTCAATAAAGAGTTTCCTATTTCTGGAAACAGTAAAGGAGCGAGAGAGGAAACATGATATTTGCCTGGCATTGTTATGTTTAGCACAGGGAGGCTGCTCTAGCTGTGAGAATTTCAGAGAGGTTTTTGTTCAGGACAACCTGGCAGGGAGAGAGACAAAAATGATCAAAGGAAAAAGCGAGGCAGTTGTTTGTAAGGAGCTTCTCCTTCTTATCCTTGTTGGCTGTGGGTCTGCTTGTGCCACTATTGAAGCTGATAGCAAGGTTTGAATGGCTTAAGTGGCAAAACACCCTAAACAAGAGTACCTGTCTCATATCTTTTTATCTTTGTAACTAAATATAAAGAGTTGGAGGTAGATGATCACCCTGGGCTATTTTCTAGCTACCTTCCTAGCCTTCCTTTCTGTGCAGGGAATGTTCAGGAAGCTTGTAATGTAACAGGAGCTCTGCCATCCAGTCTGTAGTTGCTTCATGTCATCCTCTTCAGGCTTTTTATGTTATAAACATTTCTTTCTAATACCTCAAAGAGAAATACTCTAGTAATTATAGCAGCAATTTCCTTCCTTAGCTTTACTGTTTCTTCTCTCCTGTGCAGATTATTTCATTTAAGCTGATATCCTGAGCAATTATTGTACAACATCATTTGAGACGTAATCACCTCTGGCTAACCTCTTCAGGATCCTTTGGATATAAATGTGTTGATGTCTAAGCATCCCAGTGAAAACATTTCAATGAGGGGAAAAAAACAATAAGAAACCTAATATTTCCCAGAAAACTTGGTCAGGAACAGAGCAGAACAAGTGCTCCCTGTTAGGGGAAGGGAAGGAATATCAGAAGATGATATTGCATTGATTTTATGGTCAGAAAGAATAACTGTGATCATCTATTCCCATCGCTTCCAAAACACAGGCCAAGAATTTGGCTGCAGCCAGCACTACTGGCTGTAATGAGCCACATCCAAAACCCTCTGCACTCACTGGGAAAAATGCTGTTGGCTTCAGTGAGAGCTTTGGATGGTGATCAGTGTGAGCAGAAGCCCAGCAGTGCAGCACAGCTGTGGGGAAATCCCTGGAACATACTGAGCAGTGATCATTTGCCAGTGAACAGGGAGCATCAGTGGCTTCCTGGAGGCAGGACATTGCCTCTTCCAGAATTTCCTCCCTGGCTCTGTGGCTGTTCTCACTGGGATGGGAAGGAAACTGAGGGAAAATGGCCAGGGAAGAACCACTTTTCCCTGCCTTCCTGCTCTGTCTGGAGGCACTGCCTCTGGGGCTACTCTCAGCAGCAGTTCCTGTCTCTGCTGAACACCTGCACAGAGTAACTTCTCTGTTCCCTGTCGTGGATGATGTAACAAAGACAGCTGGAGTCTGGTGTTCTCATCTAATGTTTTGGTAGTAGAAGAGAGCTATTTAATTCTTTGGTTTAGGAATAGCTTAACAAAAGTTGAGAAATTTAAAGGTGTTCATGAGTGTGGGAGTAGGTCATTTGACAAAAAAAAAATCAACAGCAACAAATTGCTCCATCAGGAATGTATTAGATCTATCTGGCTGGTCTTGGGGAAAAATGCAAACAATCTAAAATAAAAAAAGTGCTCAGAAGTGCTCCTCTGGGGCTCCTTTGGGGCTTCAAGGCGCAGTAATTCAGAAATACTGCATTTTCTGGCAAAATTGCAGTTTGCATTTTAACAGTGGCAAAACTCAGCATAAATGTATAATCAATGTTTCCCACTCCTAAAAAAAAAAAAAAGGCAGAATCAGATTGTGAAGGTGATGGTACAACAGGATAATTCCCACTGGCAATGTAAAACCTCCCTTTTCCATAGTTACGACTGCTCTGGTGTGCATGCTCCCAGCACTACTCTTTGCAGAAGCAGGGAAGTTGAGTGGAAGCCTGCAGGATTTGGTATTTCGCATAAAAATATTCATTTTCAGACCACAGTTTAATTCCTTCCCAGGTGGCTAATAACTAAAAAGTGCTGGTTTGGGTGATATAGAGGCCACCGAGCCCTGCTGCTGTCCCTGATGAACAAACCCATCCAGCCAGGCTGCCAGCTGACCTCTTCAGCTGAGGCAGCAGCTGCTGCAGTGGTCACTGAGAGGCAAAAGCTCTCACTTAGAGGATGCTCTCTCACAGCAACATCCTCCCTGCACTGGCCTGGACCTATGACAAGGCTCCCTTAAAAACAAGCTAAATAAGAGCCTCCTCTCCACCTCCAGCCTCCTCCTAGATAAGCGAGGGATATTTAGGAATACTTTATTTTTCCCCTCCCCCTTTCAATATATGAACTTTTGCTGTAAGACTGTCAAGCAAGTTGACCAAGACAGAATTTAAAGTCTGACGTTCCATTGCTGAAATTACCTCGGGGACACTCACATTTGAAAATTCCCCATTGCTGGGCAGCCGGGCAGCCTGAATACAGGTGTTTAGTACCATTTTAAATGCCTTGAAGCACCCTGACTTCCAGATGCCTCTTTTTTCCCAGGCGAAGGAGGATGGACCAGGTCAGGCCATATATTAAATCTGTTTCTTCTTAGAAATACAGCTTGTCTACAGCTGCTTGTTTCACTTGACATGCAGCCTCTTGCAGCAGCAGGAGAAAAGACAGCTCCTTTTTGGGCAGGAGTGCCTGCTGCTCTTAGAAGCAGCTTTGTGAGCTCTCATTGGCATTTAGGGGCAGGTTTACTTCTTTCTGATGACTTTTGAACAAACACCAGCGTGGGGTTACTAGCAGCATCCCTATTATGTTTCTAATAGTCTTGTTAATGTGCAGGAAATCGATGCCAGGAAATGTTAAGGAGTGTACAGAGGAAAGTTAGTGCAGTATGCTTGGAGGCCTATCTAGATTTTGTCAACAAGAATTGCTCTTCCCCAGGGATCAAAGGCTTTTTTTTTTTTTTTTTTGTCCTGAGCTAGACCAAGACAATAATTGATACTGCCTGAGCTCTTTGCCTCTTTTTCAGTTGCCTGTGGTCAAAATGTCCCAGCATCTGGGACCGTACAGTGCTATCTTAGGAGCAGTATTACAGTATAGAAGAACTGAAGGTGTTTAAGAGAAATATTGGGGATCCAATGACAAAAAAGGGCCCAATAGGAAATGGATTAACCTCACATTTCAGAAATGTTTTTGACGCTCTGTACATTGCAGGCTTCCTCTAAGGCTCCGTATCCCATCATTTCACTTCTGCTTCCATGCTGTCAAATGTGGGTCCTTGTTCTCTGCCACACAGATCTATTGCAAGGTATTGAGGTTTTAAGGAGCTGAAAGCCACTCCTGTGTGCTTGTGGAGTTTACTCCTCTAGTCTGTATCCGAGTTCCTTTGGACTCACTCGTGAATGGCCTCCCCCATCTTACTTTAATGTGGAAGATTCAGAAAGCCTCTGTAGCCTCTGGGAGGGAAAATCTCCTCTGCTTTTTCCCCTGAAGATTCAGGCAGTGATATGTCCAACACTGAACAGTAGAGTCCTTCATATGCTTATGTACATTACTGTGCACCCAGTACAGAAACATTAAGCACCCCTTTTCCCAGCATTCCCATTCAGAAGGCACTCATGAGGCAGGTTTCTGCATTTTCTGAGTATATAAGGAGCTCTGAAGTACCTTGGAGCAGCACTGCAAAACCCCAGAGGGGTTATCTGAAACCCCCACTGTTAGCACTAGAAGGGGTAGAAGAGAGGAAGGACTAAGCCCAGGCACAGGTGTAGTGGGTGCACTGCTGGGTGTACTGCTCCTCTCCTGTTCTCCTTGGCCCACTGCTGCCTCATGGAGCAATCACTTCATCTTTTATGCTGAAGAAAAGGAAATATGAAACTGTTGATCAGCACTGCTTCTGCAGTTGCAATAAAATGAAATGAGATCCAATGTACTCAGCTGTTACTTGAACGAGTCAGGCTTACTGACCTTCACTGTGACTATTAATGTGCAAAACTCTCTGTCTTCCAGCTGTGAAAGCTGTTTCTCATTTCTGAAGTGAGAACAAGGAAAGGAAAAAAGACAGAAGGAAAGAATTTTACATGTGTGATGCCCCCACCTCCTTTGATTTAACTAAAAGTGAGTATTTTACCTCAGACAGAAGTATCTCCTAATTCATTACATTTTCCCATAGGATAAAGAAAGCTTTGCTGTTTGCACATGCAGTCCTAGTGTCCAAATAACTTTTTGCAGACACTAAAAATACCTCTGTATTTTCAGTCAGAACCAGTGTTTCTCTAACAACTACAAATCATTCACGATTTATCAGTCTGCCAGGTGGGATCAGTCCCTGTGCTCACAGGGAACAAACCGTTCTGTGGCAAAAGCTTGCAGTGGGATGAGCAGCATTTGGGCTGGTGGGAGAAGCTGCCTGAATGGAGGCACTGCTTGCTACCCAACATCGTCGTTCTCTCGGGGAGATGTTAATGAGGCTTGCTCACCATTTCATGAAAATTTCATTTTCTGCACGCAGGGCTCCCTGACAGAAGGAGCTCTGGTGAATCTCACAGAGGTGGTTTAAGCCATTACAGCCTCCTGCTATGTGCTCCCTCTGTCCAAGAGGATTCTCACCCTTGTAGCTGTGGTAGCTGAATAAAAGAGAGGCACGGACCTTGCTTGCAGCAGCTCCCAGTCTAATGTGTTGTATTATACTGTCAGTGAAGGTGACATGCATGGGGAAAGGATCACACCGTGACCACAGCCTGACTCTGCCACAGTGCTCCAAGTCAAAGGGGAGAGAAAGGAGTTCCTCTTCCCTGAGACATAAATGAGAATTGCTGCTGAGTCACAGCAATAAAACCCAGAAACTGAATTATTGTTTTTGAAAGCATTATTACTTTTAACAGCATGCTCTTGTATGTGTCAAGGGAGACCTTGAAAAAACAGAAAGGCTCACAGATCCACAAACTCTTAATAAACTCCAAGGGTAATATTTTAATAATTTCCTTTAAGACTAGGAACTCCATTTCCATTGTCTAAATCAGCTTGGGTGGCTCAGGCACCTCAGAACACCTCACCTTGGAACAGTCTACTATAGTCATCAAAATCAGAAGAGTCTTGAAATCAAAAAGAACAGCAGACCCACAAACAATTATCCTGGCTCTTTCATTAACTGAAACTGCTGAGTTAAGTAACAATTAGGGCTTTATCCTCTGTGGTGCATGATCCATCACTGACAGCTGCATGTTAACTGTGCCTGCCCAGTGCAAGCGTTTCAGCTGCTGCCCAGGCTAATGTATGTGAACATGTCCAGACTTCTAAACCCAGCCTTGCTGCTGTGTGCCTTAGAAGCTGTTTAAAGCTGACTGGGTGCCTAACATCTGGCTGAGAGCCTATTACTGACTCTGGAGCTCCTGTACAGGCTGTAGCTCTGTGGTACAAGTTAAACGTGGGTGGCTCACAAGGACCAGCATCCTATGCAGCTGTCCCTGCCAGGCAGGAGTAGTCTGCTAGGAAGGAGGGCTGAGAGCAGGAAACATTCCAGGTGTCTGATCCACATCTGTCACATGACATCTGGGCTCAGCTGGATGAACAGAGGTGGCATCTTCAGGGACAGATGATAAGATTACTACCTGTAGTTTTATCTGTGAGACACCTGAACACCTGAGGAACAGCTCCTGAGCCTCTGCAGTTTGCAACACTTCAAGAAAATCAAAGTCACTGACAGCCTCTGATAGATCATGTGGCTGGAAGAGCTAATTGGTATCCAGTGGGGTTAATCACACCTAAACTCCAATAAGGTGGCTCTCTTGGGCCCCAGTAGCAGTGAAGCTGCGAGCTGTGTGCCTGGCAGTACAAGGCTGCCTGCACGTTTACCTAGCCATGAATGTAGCTATCTCCCTAGAAGTGAAATGGAAGTGTCATTTAAGCTCCAACCAATTCCTCACAGAATTATGCCAAAAGTTATGTGTCAAGTTTATAAAATCAGATTAAAAGCATCCATATTGTGCTTTGTTCCTGCTTAACTATGTTGGTAACTGCTCTGGGAAAGTGGTGCAGTGTTGGATATCTTTCTGTAGTAATTACAATTGGGTATGAAAATGAGCTACAAAACAGGGAAGTGCTTTTATCCTGATTTCACAGATGGAGAGCTGAAACACTAAAGGCCAAATCTAATAAAGAATTACAGTACTGCAGAACCTACCTTGCAGTCATCTGGTGCCCATATGGGATGCTGAACGCTATTAGACACCTAGTCCCCATTTAGTGGAGCCTCTGTTTATAGGACAGGCTCATCCTCTCTAAATGGGAGCCAAAACAGTCAACTTACTGAGCAAGAAGCTGCCTTAAATGACTGCTCTTGTGTATCTCTCATCTGAGCTATCCAGCTTCCAAGTGTTATGAGCAAGAGTAGGTGTTAGACTGCACATGCTGATTACCTCATCCAGGTTTTCAGGGAGTTTTGGCTTTGGGTCACTGCCCATCCCCTCCTCTAGATAAGCCTACTAATGAATTTCCAGTGTTTTGTAGACTTCCCTCAGCTCTTCCAAAAATAAGAGGAGACCTCTCCTTCTTCACAGTGCACTTGGCGCTCATTTTAGAGGCCTGCTAAGGCAAGTTTAACCTCCCCTTCCCTTCCTTCCCACACCAAACTTGTTGCCTGCATCAGAAATAATTTGAGAGCAAGACAAGCAGCAGGAGGGAGTTTAGCTCTGCAGTGTGCTACCTGGGGATAATGTTTGGGGAATAAAATGCAATCCGGGTATGAACCAGGACCCACTTTGGTGCATCCTGATGAATTCCCCAACTACAGTGGTATGGATACATTCTCCTTACACACAATCTCCAAAATAATTTTTGCACAACAATGCAGCCATAACAAAGCTGTGAAATCCCCTTCCTCAGTCCCTCTGGACAGAGACAGTTCCGATGCTCCTGTGAGATAGCAGATGTGTCTTAATCCCTTTAAGCAGGTGCAGGAACTGGACCTGGGAAGTTGGATCCCTCAATGTCTGTTATTTTGGTGCCCCTCCAAGTTTGATAACAAGGAATGTGAAGTGTTTGTGTGTAACTTTTCTCCCGATTCCAGTTCTTCCTCCTCCTCTCTCTACATCCCATTTTGGATCTGACCTTGAGCAGCTTATTTAGGTACCCAGGCAGGATCCGTGGCACAGCAGAGCTGAACCAAACCTCCACAGTCATGACGTACCTTTGCATCTCTTTCCCATCTGATTTAAATGAAGCCTTAGTTTTACTCACTACTTGCCCAAGCAGAGCTTCCCTTGACTTTAAACTGATGGCCAAATATTAATTGGAGATCTAGAGACAGAAAAACAGACCAATTATTCCCCATAAGACAAAACCAAAAGTACATTAAGTGAAGTCTTTCCACAGAAGATGCTTCAGTTCATCTTCACTTCATCTAATGCCACAAATACAAAAATGGCAGCTCCTAGCAGTCAGAGGCACACAATAACCGCTGCCACTTTTACTGGCTGATAAAAGCAGGATCAGCACCTCAAAAAAAGGACATTTAGCTGGGGAAACCTCTGAAATAAAAAATTCTGCAGGACATTGCAAAACAGGTGGACACCCTCTGAGCCTCCTTTAGCAAGTTCCCCCATCACTGAGACTGTGCCCAGCCCACCACTGGGTAAAATATTCCTGGCTGTACGCACAATATCAACATTACAAAGGTCTTGGAGACAAATACTGCTTGAAACGTCAATCCTTAGGGCTTTCCAGAAGGGAGACTGATTAAACCAGATGGGGAGTATTTAGCCACAGCAGGCCAGATTCTCAGCTAATGTAAATCAGCTTCACTCCACAGATGATTTGCAGCAGCTGGAACCTGTAGCTTCAAAGGATCAAGTTGCAGTCTCCTGAGCAATTGAGTCTGCATAGATTTTTACCAGTAAAATTAACAAGACCAATGTGTGTTGTGGGGGAGAACTAATCCTTAAATTAACAGAAATTGCAGAGAGTTAAATAGTAATTTCTCTAGTTAGAGACTCACCAGGTATTTCTTTTAGCTTCTCAGACCTTTTTTCTCTGAACCTCACAATATAATCAATACTGAAATAACACATCTGAATGGCCTTGGACGGTAGCAAGCCATAAAAGCTTCTGAAAGCTGTTAAAATTAAAATCTCCCTTTCTAAGTGGAAGGAGTTTTTAAGGACAAGACAGCAGCTGCTTTGAAATGTCTGTGAATTCTTTTTTCCTTGCAATTAGTAGCAAACAATAAAGGCCTCTTTTCAGAGCACTGATGGCACTTCCTTGGCTTTGGCAGCTTTTGTCTTTTCTAAATGATAATAACTGTGCGTGTTTGTTTGTGTTTTAGGAGGGAATGTGTATCCCTGTAAAGCACGCTGGTTCCACATGCTAGCTCTAGGCACCTTCTTCTGAGAAACTGTTTCAAGCCTGGGCCTCTGTAATTAGTATTTTTAGTGATATATAATATAAACCTAATAGTGCTGTTATGCCTAGCTTACCCAAAATTGGTAAGTAGTGAAATCTCTTACTTGCCCAGCTGTTCAGCAGTTGTCTCTCAGTCCCCCATGCCCTGCAGAGCTTTGTGCTTCTACCAGCAATAAGAATTTGCTTTGTGTAAGCGAAGTAGAGGGACAGAGGAAAGGTTTGTTTGGCTGCTTTCAATCATTTGTGGCTGTGCAAATGGTTTCAGGCAGCTCTGAATGGAAAATCTCCAGCGGATTGGTTTGTGTCTCCCCTTGCTGGGGATAACAGGGCATTAGTTGGCAACTTAGGAAGCTGCAGTGTGTTCCAAGCTGTGCTGTGGACCCAGAGTAACACCTATCTGCTTACCTGATAAGGTTTTTCAGCCAAAATCCTTTTCTTACTGAGCACAGTGCCTTGACTGCTTCAACAAGCTCAGCTCTGAGTTGCAGCTCATAGGTGTTTGTAATCTGCAGAGTCCTGAGCTGGGAAGCTGTGCTCAGGAACACCTGGTTGGTTTCAAATGTGCCTGTTCATTCCCGAGCTAGGAGTCCTTTTCTGAGGAACATGTTGCTGGTTTTGTTCTTTGGGAACAGTGTCCACGTTCCACAGATGGTGGAGAGCTCTCAGGAAAGTAAGGCCAGGCATTCCATTTTAAGTTCATGTTGTCTATAGAGTTTTCTTTGTTGGGTCTCGCTCTTTGGAAGTGAGACTGTTGGAACTGGAGAGGTTTTCAGCTGGTATCTTGAAATGTGTTTCACGTAAAAATGGAGAGGGGCTCTAGCTTCTCCTTTTAGCATTTCTACTTCTTTGGACTGTGAGGTCAAGCAGAATTTCTGCCTCAGAACTTGTCTGCTGAAGGCTGAGTTTGCAGGGTTTGCTTGGAAGCTCCTCCTGCTGTGTTCTGGGAGATGATGGCAATTTCCAGCAAGAGGAGATTCCTCCTCTTCCAGTTAGCAATGGTCTGCTTCCAGTCCTATGCATTCAAGCCTGTGATTCTGCTGTCTAAAACCATGAAACAATTTTACATCTGAGGCTGTATTTTTGTGGTGCTTGGGTCATAAGTCAAAGTTTTATTGCATACCATGAAGGCTGGAGCGCTTCTAGAGGCTGAGATTTTTTTGTTGTCCTTTGATTCTAGGACTTGGGACTTTAATTAAAAGCATCAAGCAGTTAGAGACACGCACTAAAAGCATGAGGTTGCAACCTTGGTCTTAAGGGAGAAGTAGAGTTTTTCAGAGTGTATAAAGGTTACAAAGGTCACTTGTTCAATTTTAACAGGCTTGGGTTGGTTTTGTGGTGTGTTTTTTTTTCCAGCTAGAATCTCATCTAGGAAACATGAGGGAAATAGGGAAGTTGAAATGATTTGGAGATGGTCTGAAAACAAAATCTGTGAAGAAAAACATTCATTTTAAGCACTTAGATGAAGACAGGAAATGCATTTTAGCTTATCTTTAGCATTAGCTGAGGAGGTTGAGCAAATACTTAATAAGGACAGAACAAAGCATAAAGTAATGCAGTTTGCAAAGAGAGCACAGCAATGAAGGAAATAATGTGTTTCTCTACAAATTAGATTCCCATTTGTAAGGACATATGTCACAGAACAATTTCAGAGCTGGGTATTCCCAGACATTCTGTCATTTGGAATATATGTACCAAAAGTACGCATCTTTTTAAAGGGAATGTTCCAGCTCAAGCAGAGCTTGAGGCAAAGGCACAGGTTAAAGTCTCCCTGCTGTGTTATGCAGGTCAGACTTTGTGCTTATTACGGTCTTTCGGTCTTAACAGCTATCAGTCTGTTTCTGTGCACTTGCAATGTTATGTGCACTAGATTTTCTCATCTCCTTGGGAAAACTGATCCAAGGAAGGGGCCTAAAGTTTATTCTGGTTACAGCCTGTGAACTGCTTTAGGCTTTAGAGTGAAAACTTCCATCAAAATTTGTCTCATTTGCAGAAGCCACAGATGCTGCAAGGAGGTGAATAGCACACATGAGAGGACAAAGTAAAGGTTCTTGAGTGACTTTAAATATACATTTCTATGCAAATAGCTGTGTTGTTGCATTATGGGGTTTTTCCCTTTTTTTTTTTTTAACTATAATCTGAACTTTCAATTCCCAGTAGGTTTTTTTTAATATGTTTTTAGATAAAACTCCAGTATTGTCTTAAGGTTTTTCCCTTCAGCAATAAACAGCTGTTTAGAAGCTTAACTCTACTTTGATGAAAGTGGTTTTATATGGGAATTTCCTTTAGGCCTTGTCGACCAGTCTGTTGTCAGCACAGTTTAGCACAGAGATGGGGAAAGGACCAAACCACTCCATTTTCTAGGGTTTTGGTGACCTAGTGAGTGGGATAAATTCACCTGTCAGCTGCTCTGCTGATACCACGGGCTGGGTTTTGAGCTTGCTCTGCAGTTGAGACAGAAGCAGGGCTGATGACTGAGGGTGAAAGCAGCATTCCAAACCCATTCCAGACGGCACACCTTAGTGCATGAGCTGTTTTCCAGTGCCCCAGGCAGTGTTAGCAGGCTCCATAGCCTTTGTAAGAGTGATCACGATGGAGACTGCATACTCCAGAGAGAATAGAAGTGCACTTCTTGACTCCTCACCTTACAGGACAGATGCAGTTGCTGGCTCTTAGAGCCATGAAGATAAATCATAAAACAAAAGAAGGAAGGTTTTTTGGTGGTTTTGGTTTTTTTCCCCAGGACAGCTAAGTGCTTTGTTCATCAGTATGCTGGATGAGGTGTTTGTTTTCTTATAAAAATGTGCTTGTTTCACTGTTCGTTTATCATAAGAAATAACAGCACTCACATGCCAGTTTTCTTCTATTTGAACCTAATTTCATGAATCTCTGCAGAAAGCTAAATATACCTATTCAATTTGCACTTAGGAAGAATACCGCTGCACTTATAAATAATCTAGTCTTTTCTCTGCAACAATGCAGATATTCTACTTCTGGAATTAAAATTCATCCTGATATTTTCCTGTTTTGCAAAGCTTTGAGCATTCTGCCTGCTCCAAATACTGGGGTTTTTTCCTATCTTAGTTGTAGGCCACTATCTGGACTTACTCTCAAGGGATCCTTCATGAGCCTGTTAAGCTACAGTGCAAATATCTGCTTAATTTTTTTCCCCCCCTTTTTTTTTTATTAGTTGCCACAAAATTTTTGAGCATGCTTCATAAACCCACCAAATGGCTGTTGTTCTTCCAGCTGATGACTCATCAGCTTTTAGAGATACAAAAGAGAACAATCAGCTACTTAGCCAGGTTTAGAAGCATGTAAGGAACAGAGTGGGCAAAATGCTTCCTTGGGGGATGTAAAGAAAAGGTGTAAACCAGGATTTTTAAGCCCTCAAAAGGCAGCTGTTTGTTCTAGGTCCTTTTTTTTCTTTTTTGTCTTGCCTAGAAGGCGTCAGTTTATCTTACAGTTTTCAATATTCCAGGTAGTTCAGTAAAATCTTCCCGTAAAAAAATAGGAAAACAAGTGTCTTGTAATGTCATATGAGCCTAATGTGCACATTCCACAATGGAATTTTACTCACACTTTTTTATATTTTTCCCTCTTCATGCCAGGATTTGGTTCTGTTCTCCGTGTGTAATACACAAGGATTGCTACCAAGGTAGAAAATAAGTGTAATAAACTAAAACCAGATCTGCTTAAGGCACCACTGACAATTTTTGTTTTGTCCTATACTAAAAACTAGATGCATGATTATTGAAGAAGTATTGCAAAATTCATCTACTTATTTAAGGCAAGAATATTCAGCAAAGTCTATTTGGAAAAAATTAACTGCTCTGATAGATTCTTGTGCTATTATTGTAAGTCCTGCAACATTGATGTTTCCCTTGTGTTTTCAGCTCCTGGAGTCAGGTGATTTCAAAATTATTTTTCTGAATATATGTGCTTGTGTGTGTATGTTTGCTTTTCCGTACTGGTGGAGAAAGCTATGAAAATATTATGTACTTCCTAAAGTCTCAGAAGTGAGAAGGTAGAAAGGAATTCGAATGGTTTTGTTCTAAACAGCATAATTTCTTTTAGAAATAGCTCCTGATTATTGTTTTAGGCCATTTTTTTGCCCTGTTAACATTCAGGGTTGGAAATACTCAGGCTGCATGTTGTTTCCAATTACATCTGTCCTATACACAGCAATCTGTCACACTGGCTTTTGATCTAGAGCAATATAACTGAGAGGAAAATTCCCCCTTCAAATGGACTTCATTTTCTCAAATGCTGGCAGCATTTAAAAGTGATCTTCACCATCTCACTTTGCTTTATATTCAGTTCAATCTGAGGTGTTGGTTTTCATCCACCCCTGTATTTTATTTACTGCTCTCTTGAGCAAAGCCATACATATTTCTTTCTCAGCAGAGGAGCAAACTGTGCTGGTTTCCAAGGTGTTTTTGGAGAGAAGCAAGTCATGGCTGCCTGCAGCACTACAGAAGAAGAGACTCAGCTACATCCTTACCTGGAAATGTTTGTGCTTATTAACTTAAGGTGCACCAGTGACCCACTTAATTGAGAAATTCAAAAGGGAGAAAAACCAGGCCCCTGCTTCATTCATGCTGTAGCTTCATCCAATGAACAGCTTTGGAATAAACCCGCTGTTGTCCAACATTGTTGGCTGGAAGTCACTATGAATGCAGACAGGCACTGCTATGAATGGTGTGTTCCCTGGACAGGCGTTGTTATGGGGAAGAAAAAGAATAGCAATTATAGGAAGGTAGCAACTTGCAGGTAATTACTTGCTATCTACAACTTAGTGCAAGTGTGGGGGAAAAAACCCTACTTTTGGCCCATGTGGTGTGCTTTGTTTAGTAATTTAACCATCAACCTTTTGATGTACGTTGTGTGCCTCTAGCAAGGCATTCTAGCATCCTATTTGCCTCCTTTGTTAATGTAGCTGCATATCAGCCTGAATGCTTCAGGAGCCTTTCTGAAATAACCACTAAATCTTTTTCTTGGACAGGCTGCTGTAACATCTCTCTCTTTAGTGTATAATACCCAGTTGGAGTCGTTGCTACAAATCTCATTATTTTATAAGCCTTCACTGGCTGTGTGTGGCATTGCTTTAAGTAGGTGATGTTTCATTAGCCCCTCCCTATGAGCTTTTTTCCTTCTGCTGGGTACAGCTTCTCTGTATAGTATATAAACAGAGATTATCACCGTGCCTTTTTCTTCCCTTATCTGACACATACAGCAGAAACAGAGGTGTCTGGAGAGCTAAAAATTATCAGAGACATGGGAAAGACTTCCGTAAGATGACAGCGAGAGGAGATTAATACTTCTTAATGCAGAGACACGAGGCCGTGCTATGCCTACACCAAACAATCAGTGCTACAGTGAAGGCAAATTGTGTGCATTTTGCTTCTAAGTGAGAGCAAAAGGATTTAATGCAACTGTCAAATTACAGCAGAATATATGTAAAAATGCAAGACCATACCTTCACAAAGAATGAGAATCAGGGACACACGACACTGTGAGGCAACACTGACTCTCTGTCTTGCCCTCTTTTACACCATGTGGAGGACCTGGTTTATTAAATGTGACATTGCACGTGCTGCAAGTCCAGTGGGAATGGAGTTAAGTGTGGCAACAGCGGCGCTGCTGGGTGAGCTGTGGGAGGGACTTTGTCTTCCTGGAAGGTGGCCTGCAGTAAAAATTTGGATGGAGAGCATATTGGAGTGTACGTGCAGGCATATATATACCTGCACACCTATACCAATGAGTCTTGCACATCCAAAGGTTCATCAGCTTTGAGGAACTTCCGGGCACAGCCAAAGCTTCCATACTAAATGATCCAGGGTGCTGTTCCCAAAATGAAACAGATCCATCCCCAGCGCATAACCATGTTTGGTGCCACAGCCCTGGCAGTGCATATCCCATGATCTGCACACAAGGAAGGAGGCTGTTTCCCAGTGTCTCCAGCAAGACAGCAGCTGTGTCCAGAGAGCAGGTTTGGGTTAGTGACCTAAAGGGTGGGCAGGCTTTCAAGCGCTGCTGACCGGCTCTTTCCAGAGGCAGGGACTTTGGTAGCAGGGACACACTGATTTGATAGTTCTTTAGAAAATGCTGGAAACAGGCATGAAGAAACCACAGATGCCACTTCAGTATCCTGCTCATAGTGCTGCAACAGCCTGGCTCCACTGGAATTTCTTTGATGCATGTCTTCTGTCAGGGCAGAGGCAAATTTCCTGGAGACAGCCATGTGCCTGTCGCTGAAAATCCTTTGATCCTAGAGTTAACCAGCTTGCCACGTTGCCTCCGTAGTTCTGCAAAGATGAGTTGAAATTCTTTTTGGAAATCTGGTGGCAAATGGACTTAACTTCTGGCTTTGTTTTATGTTGCTGCTTTGTGGTCTGCAATTATATCACAAAAGTTGTAAGTGTTGAGACCTCTGGGATATCCTGTTAGGTTTTTGCACGGTGAAGAATTAAAAATAAGCTTGTCCTCACGTTCTGTTTTCCATCACTTTTCAGGATTTATATGCCACAGCAGGGGGTCCATGATATGTAGTGTTTGCATTGCATTGAGGACTCTTGAATGTAGAAACCTACAGCGACTTAGCTTTGGACATGAGGGGGAGGAATTAGAATGGCATGCAATCTGCAGGGTTTTCTTTCTCACTATTATCTAAATTAACAGTTTACTGTTTCCTTTGTGTCCCTTTCATTATAGGCTTAAGCGCTTAATCTAAAGCTTAAGGGCCTTACTATGAACAAATTGAGGAAAGTCCATAAGGAAATACAGCTCTAGGTCCACGAAACGAGCAGTATTTAAGGGACCAAACACACAGACCTCCCACCATGCAATTTTCTGTCACAGGGAGTGGCGTGGCCACATGTGGCTATGTGCTCCTGCCATACCTGGGGAATTGGAAGGTGGGAAGCTTGCTGGGGAGGGGTAGCTCTGGTTGGAAAGCCTGGTGCTCTTGGGAGCTGTGGGGAAAACAGGCTCCCCAGGGCTGATGGGGAGCTGGCAAAAGTAGCTGCACTAGGATTAGTTTAGTTTGCACTTAGCCTTTGCCAGTCATACACGTACAGCTTTCCTAGCTTTGTAAATTCCACGTTAAATACAGAGGGATAACCTCACCCCGCTCCAGAGCTGTAAAGGCTGTGCACTCTTGAGTACTCACCTGCAGAGACCCAACAAATGCTGCTTTGCTGCAGAAGGAGAAATATCCCACCTCTTTAATAGGGACTGTGGGCAGAGGACACCAAGGGCCTACAACTCCGAAACATTAATTTCTCAGAAACCTTGCATGATTTTTTCCCTAGCAGACCTCAAGGTACCTCATATCAATAGCTTTAAGGAGTGGGTTTTTTTAATTTTATTTTGCTCTTTTATGTTTCTGGCTCCTTGTCTTGATGAATAAGCATATTGCTTTGTTTATTTCAACATTACCAGCTATTTTCAGTTTTTGTTAAGGTGCAGGAAGAGTTCTGAGCTTGGTCAGTCATTAATTATAATTTATTTTAATTACTGCTTGAATCCCTGGGGAAATTAAATACAAACCACGTGCAGCTTAGCTACAGAGCTGGCCTGCAAATACACAGAAACTCAGGATGATAAAACTTTGGGTTTTTGCTTCCTTCCTCTTGTTAGGCTTCCCCTAGAGGAGCTCAATATATTCATGCACCAAGCACAGACTCAGGGAATTTATTAATGGTGAGATGTGCAGAACGTGCTTCTGGATCATCGTTACATGTGTTGGTGGCCCTCACTTGCCCAGCAATACCATGTAGTCACTTAAATAACATTGGGTACATCACCTGTGTTGTAATTTTTGAGGTGACAAATATTTGTAGCGGCAGCATACATTAATCATCTTCGGGGTCATGAAAGACATCAAAAAAATACTTTACCAGACAGTGCAAAACTGTGATTAGAGGAACCTGATAGAGACAAAGTACAATGATAATGTTGATATCTGTCAAAGGCAAAGCCTTGAAAGAATTCAGTGGCATGAGGAAAGTCTCCCAGATGAGAGGCCATTTCCCTTTCTCTGGAAATGATGCTCTAGAACTGTAAGCAAGGGAGGAGCTTTTCATGGCTGTAGGGATTTATCCCTGATGTAGTAAGACTGCAATCAACACTGCTGCCTGCTCAATGATGTTTCATTAGAGAGGCTTTGTTGAAAGAAACCTTTATCTTGTAAAATGTGTCATTATATCTTAGCGCTTTTTTTCCATGTGGCTTTGAGTGTATTTTTTGTTTGTTTGTTTTCAGTTCAAGCTTTAGAAAATAGCTATACTTTCTAAAAGGTCACACAATCCTCCCTCAGAAAGTATTCTCTTCAGATCATATTGTACTTCAATTTCTCAAATCTATACTGACCTGAAATTTAATGTCATTGAACATTTTAAATTCACTTCATGTAATAAAGAGTTTTTAGTTCTGGAAGAAAATGTCTATAAAATAGCAAAAGAACTTGATATAAATAATCCTTCTGTAGTCAACCTGAGCTTTTCTCTAGCAAACAAACTTAAAAAGTTTGAAGTGATGATGCCCCATATATTTTGACTGACAACCGAAAGGTTAGCAAAAAGTGGTTAAATGGTTTTTGGGTCAAAATTCTATTTGAGAATGCCCTTAGACCTGTCATTGAAAAAAGACTGAAAAAGAAACGGTGTTGGAACAAGGAACAAAAGATGCTGTCATCAAAAGAATATAGACACCTGTTGCCCAAGCCATTCTCATCTTCCTTGCTTCTGGTATTATCATAAAATGGAAGCATCTCAGATAGCAGGTCACTGCAGCCAGCTCCTAAACTGTGACACCACAATTGCATCTGGGTCAGTCTGGGAGGGAACATAAAGTTGCAAAAGGGTGTTTGTTTTTTTGTTTTGATTTTTTTTTTTTTAATGCTGCTGCTATGAGACCTGTAATCCAGTGCTGAAGGCATGAGAAGGTGGCCGTCTAATCTATTTTATCGAGTTTTACCAGCACTATGAAGGGGAAAGTACAGAAAAAGAAGTGTTGTTTAGGCAAAACAGTCAGGAATTGTACCACTTATTAGGGAGAGGTGATGGCCTGGCCATTCTGCATGCACAGTGCCTCTATGAGATATTTGGGAAGAGTTATCCAGAGGAGAGGAGTTCACCATTGCTCATATGTGTAAAGACACATATCTGGATCTTACAACCACAGTTAAGTTTAGCATATGTGTTAGAAGTTTGTAATTGTTAGAGAAGTGTGATTTTTCTACCAGTCTATTTCCCCAAAAATACCTAGTTTTAAGGGACAATTGAAATCTATGAAAAGGATTACACAGTATGATGATGTGCAAGGGGATGATTCTCAAGAAGTGTCCTCTGGTTCTGTTTCTGTAAATCTCAAGATCTCTGTGTTAGAAATTCTAGAGAAACACTTCTTTGGATGGTGCTTATCTTTACTGGCCACTTCAGATTTTTGAGCCTTCTTCCATTGCATTAAGCCCATTGTTCCAGCAGTCTCCTCTCCCGACAGGTTTTCTGCCCCATTGTTGCTTTCCTCCAGCATTAGGGGAGCTGCTTGCAGGGCATATCACCCACCTATGCCAGAGTTGCACAGGAATCAGCCCTGTCCCAGGGGCTTTTACTGCTTCTGCAGCTCAAGATAAACTCTCAGCTGGAAAGCAATGGGATTCCTCACAACCAAAAAACATGTGCTTTCAGGGCTGGAATTGAGCTTCTCAGTGAGAAAGCATTTCCTTCAAGCCTTGAAGGACTTAAAGCTTCACATTTCTGACATCTTTATGTATAAAAGAGTTATTTTTGGTCCGTTTTAATGGTTTTCTATGATTCCCTCTGAGTTCTCCATAGCTGGTAATTACACATGTGCTCTTGCAGGCAATAGAAATATGAAAGAGCTTCAGAATTTTTTTCTAACTCTCTTGAACTTCCATCAACAAATTGTGTGGATTATTTTCTCTTTTTTGACAGTATGTCTACTCCTTAAGATACGTGATGGTGGAGATAGTGAAGAAAACACATTTTTGGCATTTTCTTTAGGTACCCTGAAAAATGCATCTCTAGACATGACAGGTTTTTCTCTATCAAAACCTTTCCACAGGATTGTCTTGGCTTCATTCAGTGAGTCACAAGCACTAATGAGGGGTATTAGGGTCCTTATCTCCTACAGAAGTGAGCAAAGCCTTTCCAGATAACAGATCAGTGAGGGGGAAATAAGAAGGCAAGCAGAGAGTGGCTTTGACTAAGATCTCAGTTACCCAGCTGTACTCATATTTAATATTAGAGGGGGGGGCTTTTTTGCATTTGCTGTGCTGTCCTGCAGCAGCACTGCAGACACCTCTGAGCGGTGCTTCTTCAGCTCTGAGCTGCTTCTTACAGTATCTCTCAATTAGTCCCTGTGTGCTCTGTTCTTGGGGGCTTAACTTGTCCGAATGGGGGACAGGCCTAGGAAGCAAAAGGAAGGGGAAAAAACAAACTGCTGCTCTTTTTCTACTTCCCCCCAATTATTTCTGTTTTCCTTTTTTTCCTTTCTATTTCCCCCTCCCCCCCTTTTTTTCCCCTATTTTCTTTTCCAGGTTTCCCCTGAGTTTTTTTGTTGGGTTGTTTTGGTTGGTTTTTTTTTTTTAAGTCTGTTTATTTGTTTGTTTTCCTTTAATCTGTAGGCCCTTCTCTCTGTCCTGCTCTAGTTTCCTAATAACTTTGGGGAGAATTTAAGATGCATACGGGATGGAAAACCTTGTTGGGAATATGTGAGGCTACTTTGAGTAGAGTCTACACTCTAAATGTTTTTGTGGCATTTTTTACCAAACCACGCATGGCCAGGGTGGGGTGGAGGGGGGCGTTTCCTTAATACTCAGAGTTCTGCAGGGTCAGTCCTATCCTTTTTGTACCTGTCCTTAGGAGATGCAGCTCCAAGGCCAACAAAGATCATGCAAAAGGACTGGAAATCCAATAAAAAGCAGAAGTGACTGCACAGAAGCCAGTAAGTGCTGCGATAAAAGTACTATTTAACCTGCTGGCTAACACAAAAAGGTTATTTCAACAGCAACTGGTGGAACAATATATTTAGCAATTAAATTAATCCAAACAAATAGAGAATTTAACCCCCCTTGTCCTGGCTAAATTCCAGCTTAAGTAATTACATTCTGGCTACCTGCATTCCCTCTGGAGTTCCTGCTGGGTAAGTTACAGCTTATGCAGTGCGTGCATCACCCTTGTTGGGAACAGTTGTGTGGCACATCAGCATCTGGGAATTCCTATCTGGCAAAAATACCAGAGGCAAAAACATTTCGGGGGAAGTCAGGAGTGACTGCTCTGTCATATTTAACATGTTAGCAGGACTTGTAGATGCAGCACTGTAACTGGCATGTTACAGTCCTGCCCATAATATAAACAAGCAGTGGTTAGACGCACACAAACAGACTGGCAGGCTGGATTAGCACTTTCTCTTCTCCACAGCCTTCCTGTGTTAGACTTTCCTGGGCTTCCTTCTGAAGCTGAACCTCTTGGTCAAAGCCAGGTGGAAGTGGCTGCCTGTACTTTTGACGCCAGTTCATCCTCCTGGTTCACAGAATATCAGATGAGCAGTGGCGCAGGGGAAACTGAGAGGTGGCACTGGGGACAGGAAAGGGCCTGGGAAAACCAGCATCCTTTCCCAGTGGCACATGTGCTCCTGCAGCCTTTTGGGAGATTCAGCTGAGGCTGGCCCATTTCTAAAGCCCTTCTGGGCAAATGCAGTGAAACACGGAACTCAGATCTAGCTTACAATCTCCTTCCCAGTCTGATACAAACCAGTATCTGCCTGTGGCTTTGATGCCATTTTGAAGGGTCACAGAAATATCACAGTAATTTAATTCATTGTAACGATTGCAAGCTCTTTTGGAGAGGACCTTCCCTGTGTATCTGAAATGTGAAAGCACGACTCAAGGGTAACGTACTGCGTTATCCATGATTTTCTGTTTTCTTTTCCTGTTCCACTTCAGCAGATACGGCACACTGTGAGCTGACAAGATGATTAAGCTGTAGCCAGCATACAGTGGGCAGGTCAGGGAGTCCTTTTCCCCCTCTGCTTTTTGATGGAGCTGTAAAGAGGGCTCATCTTTCCAAACACGAGGCACTAAGAACACAAGTGGTTAAATGCACCAGTATTTGGATATGGAGCCACCAGGAAAATTCAGAACCACCGGCATTTTAATTGTGGCTTTGGGATGGCTCTGTCAAAATGCAGGCAGCTTGTTAAAATAACCTGGATTTGGGAGCTACCTCTTCATGATATTACTTTTTAAAAGTGAGGACACATGTGGCTCCTGCTAAGAGCTGAAATGACCCAAAATTTGGCGTATGTGTACCACCTCACGAGAAATTTCTGAGAGTACTCCGCTCATCATTACATGTAATAGAGTGAATTGACAGGAATAACAGCATCTGAGGCAAAGAAAGGGCTCCTTTTACCTGGACAACTGTTCTAGCAGCTGTGCAAAACACATTCCTTGGGAAACTGAATTAATAGAAATGAATATTGGCAAGCAGGTTGTAATGAGGATTGCTTTTGATCAAAGAGATCTTCTTAAATCTAAAATCTGCAAATTTTAAAAATTGTTTTTATTTATTTATCAAAGGAAAATCTTTTCAGTAGGATAAACAGAAAGCAAATTTAGCATCTTTAAGCTGTTCTTAACATTCTCTTAAATGATTCAGCCATCACCATTTCTCCACAATAGATGTTTTTTTGGGGAAACTAATTTGAATGTGCATGATAGATGAACTGCATTGAAAAATATCAATTTTTATCAGCTCTAACCCTTGATCTTAATTAACTTCATATCTGTTTCTACAGAAACCAACAATACAATCAATAAGATACTACAGCTAGCTGCTTGTATCAAAGAAGTCTGCAGCAAAAAAAAAAATATTTTCAGTTCTTTGCTTCTGGCCAGTTTGTGAATATAGCAACAAGAGGATAGTGTTGCCCTCAAAGGCCTGGCTGGGCTTGATGGAGGGCCTGATCTCTGCTAGAGAAAAGGACATCATGTAGTGAAATTCTCTCTGCTGCACATATGGATGAGAAAGGCACCACACTTATTTTTGACCGACCTTCTCACTGACAGCAGTTCTGATGGGGACAGTGGAAGGAACCACTTCCAACATATTTTCATCCAGAGGAGAGATTAGTGTCTGATACCTGTTCCATGGGACAAACTCCTGTGGCTTATCCTGTGTCCCCAGGAAAAGGTCAAGGCAAAATGAGGGGTACAGCTGCAGTGTCCTTGGGAACACATCTGGGTAATGTCCTCTGGATGCTTGAACACCTGCACTAGCAGCACTGACAACACTCTCCCCCTTTTGCAAAACCCTATTTGACTGTGCTTAGACCCCATGCTAAACTCCTGGAGGGTCAAAAGCAGTAAATCCTTGGCATTTAACTCCTCCAGCCATCCTTGTTAGCCAAGTGTGTTGCTATGCCATGTAATTTTCAGCCTGCAGAGGAATCCACTTAAAGTCGATTAGTGGGCACTCTGGTGTACCTTGATGTTGTTCAAGTCTAAGGTTGCAGAAATGCAGTTTAGCCTAAGTTAATCAGTGATTAGGCAACATATCCTTGGTTCTGAGAAGCAATTTCTCAGAAAGGTTATGTAGGAAGAAGGCATGCTCTGTTCAGGTATGAAAGGCTGATGGGGCTTGGCATGCCGTCGTGGTGGAATGCAGGATAGAGCAGATGCAGGGACATAATTGCATCATTTAGTGACAGAATCTGAAACATGTTTACCAAGTGGGATGGGCCTAGAGAGAGGATAACAATTTTTACAGTAAGATTTCTGTTCAAAGACCCTTGTACATGACACAGTCTTGCTGGTCAAGGCCCCAGCCCCTCTGTCCCAGTTTGGACCAGCACCCAGGGGACAGAAATGCTCATCCTGACTGACTTATCCAGGTCCTGGCTTGCAGCTGCTGCATAAAACATTCCAACCTCCTGCTCAGCCTCCTGCATGGCATCAGACAGCTGTGGGCACTCATGGCTCCAAACTCATTAGGATCCCATCTACTCCACTGTGGCTGATTTGTTGTAATCCAATTTCAGTCACATAGCTGGTGTGACTGTACCATGTGTAATTTTATCTATCTATATTTTAATACATTTTTTGTATAAAGCATCATAAGGAGTTCACAGGCTTTATGCATTTTTAATGCCTTGAAATACTCCATGTTTAGAGAGGCAGTGCCTCCTTGGACAGAAGGAATATTTTACTGCTCAGGGAGTTAACAATTGGCTCAGTCAAGCACAGAAGAGGGCTGCATCCAACCTGTCAGACATATGGATGTTTCCAAAGAGGTGAGAGTAGTTAATAGCCTGACAAGAAATGTCAAATACTTCTATGAAGAAGGATAGGGAAATGAGACTGAAACTCAAAAACTCAATGAATCCTTAAGGAAGCTCCCTCCTAGAAGTGCAAAACTCAGCCTAATTTCCTAGACCAAGAGTCTCTTCCGTGACTGTAACTCAGAGGTAAATAGGTAAATAGAGGTAACAGTGAACTGCAGCCTCTGCTAGAAGTCTGAGAATGTCCAGTAACCTGAAAAGCTGACATCATAAGAGATTTTTTCCCAGACAAAATACACACATGCATTGTAATGGTCTTTGTATGCTTTGTATTTTTGTAAATTAGTACTTGCATTTGAAGTAATTTTAATCTGACTTGAGTTCTGAGGGGTTTCAATATTTTTAGCATCAAGGTATCCTATTTCTGTTAGAGGGAGATCTTTGCTGTCATTGGGATACTGGTTGGTTTTTCATTTTGTTTGTTTCTTACAGTAATTCTAAATTTCTCTAAGGTGACCAAGCAGTAACAGCTCCAGTATATAGGGTGACTTGGGATGCAGGGTGTGGATGGAAGGAATGTCCAGTGGGTTCAGCTGTTATCCAAGTCAGTATCCTGCTGCACAGAAAGATAACAATGGAAGAAGCCTCAGGGTCCTGAGGGAGTCTGACACTGATAGATATTGGGTTTGATCTCATCTGTGTAAAAAAGAAAGACCGAAACAACCAGAAGAAAAACCAACCCAAAATCTTCCCAAATACAAAGACAAACACTTGGCTACAGGCTCTGTGCCATGTTGCCCCGGATGTTGGTGACAGTGTCCTGCAGTTTGGGACATACGATCATGGTCACCTGGGTCCTTCATGCTACTGATCCAAATCAAGTCTCATTATTGTAAAACATCGTGTTCCTATTACTATTAGTAGGTGGGGTGTGGGAGTCAGGCGCACAGCTACAGTGGCACAGAGGGTGCAGACAGATTTTAAGATGTGTGTTGTAATTACCACCAGAGTACCAGCAGGTAACACTCTCAGTAATGCATTTAGAAATTCACCTCTACTGTGGTGCTGATAGTTTGCCTACCACTAACAAGAGCTACCAAAGCTGTGAGAGCATTCAGTGTTTGGAATATGCATTTGAGAAGGGATGAAATAAATTGCCCAGAAAACGTAGGGATTTTTTTTTCCTGCTTTGTGTATTTTCCCTTAAAGAATTCCCCTGGGTGTTTTTATTTAAGCAAATGAAAGCTTAAGCACATTTGTATATGTTCATGTTCCAGTAACTGCACGAGTTTACTTATTAGATTCTTTTTTTTTTCTCCTGTGTCATGGAGTTGGACATAAGAAGTTTATGTGTGTCCATTCATTTATTACAGGTAGGGCTGATAACAGTTTCTATAATTAAAATTTTAAAGCACTTCCTATTAAAAGAAACTGAAAAAAAGGTGTTAAAACTCTTCAAAACATTAATTTGAGGGCAGGTTTTTCTATAACAGGATCATCCAAATTTTATTTACATATATATAAAAATTTTAACAAGAATGTTTGGGGTTTTTACAACTAAAATATGATAAAGCAGGTTTCCTTTTATTAAAAAGCTGAGTGAGTCATCAAAAGACTCTACTATTCACACTTTGAATGAGGCTTTGAAATTTGAATGGAGCACAGAGTTGCTGTTAGGAATATTTTTACAATGTCTGTTAAAAAAAAGCTACAAGCCTTTGAAAATATCTGGTTTGTTGGAGTTCAACAAAGTTCATCGTTTTGACCGCTAAGTTTTCCAAAGCTTCTGCTGGGATGGGGCATGGTTTAGCACAGGAGTGAAACCAGCTGTCTGGTAATTACATATAATGTCTGTGCTAGCAACAAAAAGGAAGCATTTTATTTCCCTTTTCCAAGAAGAAAAGCCCCTGCTGGGGCTTTTTCCTGCCGGTCACAGGAATGAGAACTGGAATTTGCTGAGGAGGCAGGCACATGCTGGTGACATGAAGAAAGGGAACAGGACAAAACCTAGAAGTGTAGAGGTGGTGGAGGAAAAAGAAGGGGAAAAAAAAAGTCTGAACGTTGTGAGCTGAAAGTTGTAAAACAGGGATGGTTCCATGTCCTCACCTCTGAAAAATGGTGGGAAGATAGACAGCATGATCTGTGTGAAGCACTCACATAGGCTAATGATAAGCAGCACAGAAACACCCAGGAGGATATTAATAATTCTGTCTTCAGAACCACATTTTTAAATGTGCAGTAAATAAGCCCTGGGGCGATACACTGAACAACAGGCAGAAAACGAAATATTGAATTGCTGCTCATTTAGTGAGTGCAGTCCATTCTATGTACAAAAGGAGGCAGGAAAAATGCTGTGGAAAAATATGCCTGAATCATCAAACATTATATCATAATCAACACAGAAAAGGGAAACTGAGATGGGGCGCCCCTAGCAGCCTTAATTCTTTGCTTTCTGCAACTAAGAGAGTTTGTCTTTATGATCTTAATACAGTCCTTTTAGTATTTTTGTGTTTGCGAAGCTGTAGATAGGTAGCACAAAATATTATCTGATGAAGCTTGAAAAAGCACAGGAAAGCAACAGGGTTTAAGGAACAGATTTCTGTTCAAGTAGCACAAAAACAATTTCACTATTAGAATGAGATTCGAGATATGTAATTGCATGCTGTCTGGCATGGGTGTACTTATAACTGCAGTATAAATGTCCTAATCTTGCTTTTCATGCCCACCCAGCATTCTCTAGCACACTATTCTACCGTGAATTTGAAAGCAGCTCTAGCATGCTGGAAGGAATGAGGCAGAATATTCATGACAATTGGGATGTTTATTCCCACTAAGATGTGTTTTGTTTATAGGTAAACATGGAGTTGAAACGGCCCCTTCTCCAGAAGCAGTGTTTGCAGTTCCACAGGTATTGACTTAGCAGCACTACAATGCCTGGCTGAGTGAGCTGGATTCCTCTGAATAAGCACATGAAACGTGTACCTGGTGTTCTCATTAAAGCCGAGGGCCATTCATCTCTCTAATTGCAGCAATGCCCTCCAGGATAATTTCATCCCAAATGTACCATTCTTCTTCTGCCTGAACAAGTGACTTAAAAACCGTCTGGAGCCTTGCCAAGCACGAACAGAAAAAATTTACTGGCTGTGATATCACACCAGGATGTTACAAGATGAAAAACTGAAGAGGTCAGGCAAGGTGGTGGGACTTTTCTGTCAGGCTCCTGGAAGTATTGACATGTAGTGCCTGAACATTACCGGTCATATTATCTAATATTTCCCACAAACTAGTGGGAGGTATGGCTTAATAAGTAAAGATTTTCTAAAATGCTGGGTTAACCTTTGGGGCTGCCAAGCTTTTTCTTCTTGAGGAAGAAAAGGCAAGAAACTTAGGCCTGGGAGCAGGATGTGCAATCAGGGGAAAGCTGCAGCGTGCAGTCAGTGGAGCTCTCCGAGCACATACGATGAGCCTCAGGAAATGGGTTCCTTTTTAAACCAGCCAAGTCAGTGAGCAGGAATCAGGATTATTTGGGCTGGGTTTAAAGACTCAGCATACTCTCCAGACTTGGAATTCATTTGCGCTTTGTAGGACAAAACGTGACAATCTCAAAAGGAAAAGACTGTGTTTCTTCATTCTTTGCAGGTTGAGTTCACCACTGTCCACAATATTTTACATGTCTGATTGATTCATTTTAGCCCTGGGCCACATGCAATAGATTTTCACTGCTGAAGATTAAGAAGTAACACTAAATATCATTTACGTAGCCTAAGGACTGGTACTAAGATGCTTCTTTTCCTTTTCAATGGGCAAGAATCACTCCATTAGCTTCAACATTTATCTCACGTGTTCTCTGATGTGAGAATTTTCCTTCTGTGGTCTACCAAGCTATTAGAAACAGTGCATAAAACATTAGAAAGGAGATTACTAGAACTAAAGAGCTTTAAGGCCTAAGTGAGAGAAACTGCATTTTATAATATATTAACCTGACGTTTCTCTGTCGTGTGCTTTTTGCTTCAACTGTTTATTCACTACTGCACCACATGTGAAAGGGCTGATCTGAGGTACAAGTCCTAAAAGAGTGGTAACATCTCCCACTCCCTGATTTTACTGAGAATTGGGAAATGATCACCCTTTGGGCAATGAGGTTTTTTATTGATTACACCTACCTTTAAAATGCTGAAAATGCCAGAATGCAAATACAGTATTTTTCATGCTATTTAATGGGTTTAATTAAAATAATAGAAAAAGAACCCTTGGTCCTCTGAATTCTGGCATTTAATTTTTTTTTTTTTCTGTGAAAACTCCCAAATGGATCATATACTACTAGCAGCCAGATCCTCTCCCTCTCTCTTAGAAATCAGTTTGTGCTTCATGGCACCATATGACATGACAGACGGGACCAGACATAAATGAATACAAACCCAGGTGCATCTTCCTAAGAGCTCCTCTTCCTCTCCCTATCTTTTTCCCCTCCTTCTTGTTTTCATTCCTTAAGAGCTGAAGCTTGAAAAGCAGTTTTCAAACAT
>WEIT01002013.1:64695-89101 GCA_013389985.1 Dryoscopus gambensis | reverse complement strand
TCACTTATCCTGAAGTTATGTGATGACTTTTCACAGTCTGGACTGGCCACCTTTGCTAAGAAGGAATTGGGATTGCTAATAGAGGTTGTGTCTGTGTTTGGATACGAATATTAAATATCTTTAAAAGGTCTTTTGTGGGCAGACATGAGCTCATTCTGCCTGCACTCCAAGCCCACATATTAGTCTGCTACTGCAGGAAAAGAGTTTATCATCTCGGGCTGGTGCCATGTCAGCTGTGGCTACAAGGTCTCAGCTTGGTGTGAAGAGCAGATAAAGTCACCTGCTGCACAGGCATAGCCTTAAGTGCTCAGGATCAGATCCTTCAGTAGGACAGCTATTCCTGTGTGGAGGGAGCAGCTATGGATTGTCTCCACATTTCTCTTGTCCCATTCCCAACCTGAGATACCTGTGTGCTACCAGTGCCCAAATGTTGGTGCCTTCTGAAAGGGGATCTTTCTCCTCACTCAGGGGACAGCCTTAGCCTGAGGTGCTCTCGAGTTCAGCCCAACACACTCAAATACAGAAGTTACTAGCTGCAGTTTGAGAGCGGTTTCTGGTCATCTCAAATTGATTCATTGATGATAATTTATCATATTACTTTTGGCAAGATATTTTTAATGGTTTATAGCACAGCTGAGAAAATATTAATCTTTGTTTATATACAGGTCATTGCAGTGCTGATTTTAAAGCTTATTTGATATAGAAATTTTTAAGAGAATATCAATAAGTAGCTAATAGGTAGTACCTTCACACTCACTAAAAAAATAAAATTAACCTGAGATCTGACTGGTGTAATATATTATTGTATAGCACCTTACTGTTCTACACTTAAAGGGAAAAAACAATAAGATGCCTGTGCCTAGTTCATGAGTCTAGATCAAATAAACCAGCTACTTCCAGTGTCGAGAAAGGCAGAGAAAGATCTAGAAGGCCTTGAAAGAATTTTTGCAGAGAAGAAATCCAAGCATCCCAAGTCTAATCTCATATATTTTTGATAAAATGAGTACTGATTAAGTTTCTATTGCTACAGCCCATACTGCACTGTTTGCAATATGTTTCTGCGCATGGTCTTACATATCCTTTCCTCTACAACTTGTATATAAATCAGAATTTACATACATCCCCTCCATCCCTTCCTCCTTTCACATCCACCTTTAGATATCCAGAAGGAATGCTCGGTAACTTTGTATTTTGACTTTTCTGCAAGTGTCCTTCAAGAAAGCACATGCCCTTCTGAATCATGTTCTGCCTCACGTTGCAGTGAATCATTTGTAAACCACAAGTCATTGTTTATTTTAAGAAGTTATTTTAAAAACCCAAAAATCCTCCAAACCAACCGAAAACAGGTCTGCTAAGCAGAGGGTATATCCAAGAATACAGAACTGAAGCACTGGCCAAACTGTTTGTGTGTGATAATTGTGAGCAAAACCCACATGTTATTCTTCTTCTCATACATTTGTTACATGCAGAGTCTCTGTCTAGTAGGTTTCTTTAGAATCAATATTTACAACAAAAGCTCATTCATGTGTTGTTTTCTAGTCCTTGACAAGATGACGAAAACATTTAAAATTAAGCATTAAGGAATGCAAAGTGCCACTGACTTTTTCAATCAATAAGATTCCTTGGTAAAATGCATTAATGCTTTGGGACACACTATTTTTACAAATGCCAAGCATTTGTCTGACACTCCTACAGTGCAAATCAATTTGTGTTTACCAGCAAACTTGTGGAACATATCTATTCCCCAAAAAGATATTTATAAATAAAAGAATTTAAACCAGGTGGGGACACCTCGAATTTGGAGCAGTCAGTGCATGGTATAGAGCCTGCAACTCAAGGCAGTTTATTACAGTATTTCTGTTGGCTGATGCTTAAACAATTCCTTAAATTGTCCTTACTGATGTCTCTGGTAATAGGACATCACAGAAAACAGGTGGTGTAAGAACTGGGGCAGATCAAAGCAGAATACACAGTTCCAATATGATAGTCAAGATTTGTCTCCAGAATGCACACGTGACTTCAGAGAATCAATTAACATTATCTCTGTGCATCCTACATGCAAAGTACAATGATTATAAATCCAACAAAACATGAAAACTGAAGTATTCTTTCCTGTTGGATATTAAACTGGACTCTCACTCTTTGGAAAATCTCTGTGCTCTAAATAGCACACTGTCTCCATGGCAATGTGCAGTTCAGTTTTTAACTTTTCAGCACATAAAAATGGTAATTTATTTGTTTTAAGAACTCCTGCAGTTGTCATAGCTATGAAAGCCTCAGGACTGGGCACTTTCCAAGAGCAGCCAAGCCGCCAGGTTAAAGACTGGGTTAACTGCCAGGAAGTGCCCGAGCTGAAGGTCACTGTTGCCTAATTATATTATTATTTCCTGTCAGCTCAGCTTATGAAGTGGCACTCAAAGCATTAGGCAGTCAGCACGCTCAGAGCATTCACAGAAATTTTGTTTCTTTTATTCTTGACGTTAAGGACTTCTTTGTAAATGAATGCAGCCTGTGATGAAGTAGAGACATAATAAATCCTGTGCCCAGAGTGCCTGACTTTCACAGCTGCTATAGTTACAACCTTTTTTTTTTCCCATATTTAATTTGTGATAAGGGTACACATTGTCATCTCCTTGAGGAAGCAAGCCACTAAGTTTGTGTTTTCAGCATTCTTTCTGGATTGTTCGATCCTTTGATGGCTTGGCTGTCTGCTGTAAAAATCATTGGCCTTGAGACTGTCAGAGCCCTGCCTGGTGAAGTGCTAAGCATTTTGGTTTCAATCCAACAGAGCACTCAGGCAGATGTTCAGCTTCAAGTATGCAGGTAATTTAACTGGAGACTAGGAAAAAATCTCTTGTCCTAACCTCAGAGCCTTCTGTGATTTTCTTGACTAGAACTGGAGCATTCAGTACCTATGGGATTTAACCTATGGATCAGCAATTCCTTGATCTTGAGCTCTGAAAAGAGCTTGAAGGAAATTCAGCTTTGCTTGATATTTTGGCTAGTAATGGGGTTGTCAACCTTTTCAAATAAATCTTTTAATACAACAGAAATTAGGGTGCTGCCATGGTGCATGCTGCCACGGAGAAAAGGAAGTGGGAATGCTTATTGTAAATTCCAATTAGCTTAGGACCAGTCTTTAAGATGTGCGAATGGTGGATGTGTGGGCAAGTTCATTCACATTACCATGACCTGCATCAGCACACCACTTCCTCCCATCTCTCCTCAACTGCATTGTGATGATGCCCACTAATATGTCTAGGCCACAACAGTGAATATATTCAAACTAAGTGCTAAGACTGCCAAGAGCTTGAATCACGCTTTATTGTCTCCCTGAATCCCATATAAATCCTTGGACAGTGCAGTACCATGGCTTACTTTCAAAATGTGATCAAACAGTTTGTAGATTATGTTATGTTACAAAGCATAGTTAAGAGATATTTTGAACTGAGGTGGGAAAGGAATTATTTTGTCTCTGATTCCCACAAACATACTTGATATTTCTGTGTATGGGATTCTCCAACTATGATTCACAGAACAGCACAAGAACTCTTCTCTTGTGGTCATAACTTGCTTGGAAAATTAAGATGTGGGACACTGAGGTTAGGAAAGGACTGGTAGTAGTGCTGGCTATTGGTACCAACAGCACCAACCACAACAAACCAGGTTACAGAGTAAGCACTGAGGGACAAATCATGTCCATGGAGTTCAGTGATCACTGCTATCACATCACACCCTGGTTTTTTTTGTTCTCCCTTAGGCATTCCATCTTTAAAAACCAGGATCATAGATCTCTGGGAGATGAAGAACACAATAGAATTTTGAGCAAATTGAACATGGAAATGCTTCTTGCTCAGCTCAACAGAATGACGTGGTGGCCTTGGAAAACGACACACTCTGCAGGCTGGCACTGGGGAAAATGCAAATGCGGAATCAGAAGGTGTTTGAAAATGTGCGGAAAATGATGGAGAAACAGCTTCAAAATGCTTACTCATCTCCTTCAAATCTTCATGCTGCTGGACAACAGGAATTTATATGTGCTATAAAAAAAGGTACCTCCCAAAGAGTAAGTTTACTTTTATTTTTATAATTAACCTCATTGGAGCATCAATGTAGACATTTCTGGATTTGGAGATAGACTGGGCACCATAACTGAGCAAAAAAAAGGATTCAGATTTATTCCAATACTTTCTCATAATGCAGATCCCAGTATGGGTAAAGAGAGAACTTAGAGACAGTTCAATCTTGACCCTTATTATTTGCATATTTCCGTCTAAGCACACACTGCAAAACTTTCTCATAAGGCTGGGAGGGGCATTTGCAGTCCATTGTCTTTCTCAATAAAGGAGCAACTGCCCAAAGCCACTACGCTTCCCAAATCACTTTTTACTGTATTTATAGAGAAAGGTCATAAAAATCCTAGAATAAAATAACTGATCACGGATTCTCCAGAAGTGCTGGGGGTTTTTTTCTGTTTGTACGTTTGCTTTTTAAGCAGTGATGATGTCACTAAATACTCTGACACCAAACATCATGACCAATATTCTTCCTATTTTGTCAGCTTGTTCTACTAAAATACTTAGGGAGACTGGGGCTATCCCTTTCTGTTCTCAAAGGTTATATGTTTCAGTTTAGTTGTGACTACATTTCTTACAGTGTTATGAAACAAGTCTGAAGAGCTTTGCAAAGATGTTGAAACTGGTAAAAGTCACTCTCTTGCCTACAATGAGATAAGAATCTGGCATTTAATCCATTGTAATACCATATACCATCAAGGATCTTTCTGAATACAGACTCTAATCTCTATCATTTCTAAATAAATAAAAAGCAGTGGTATTCTTGGATAGGTGCAGAGAAAGGACATATTTTCAAGTATATTAAAACAATAGCAGAACATTCAGAAACAGGCTATAAGTTTTAAAGTTATTTTCTGGATTTAAATGGTTGTAGATAGATCATATTAAAAACTGGGCATGAACAGAATAGAGATAGAGGCCCATCAACACAGAAAAATGTTTAGAACACTTTTTTATTGCAAGATAGCGTTCCTGTACTCCCTGTCCTCAGTGGTTGTGAACAAAATTGTATTTCTATAGAAATGGCCATCACTTACAATTTAAGACATATTGTAAGGAAATTTGCATCTCTGGAGGGTTCACCATGTTCCCCACAGCCACACTGGTAGTTTTGTGTCTTGTGCTCATAATCAAATCTCATCTATAGAATGGTAGAGGTATGAAACCTAGTTTTTGGTTATCTGTCACTGTTCCTCATAGCGGTAGGGGGAACATCTCTGTCTTCTCCCTCCCTGGCCCACACTGCAATATGCTTTCATATCCACAAACCAGAGAAGCACTTGTGATGAGCCCATGCCAAGATGTCAGTCAAGGACCTGGGAAACTTGCCAGAAAATCCTGTCCTTGTGTTAGGCTAATTAACTCCTGGCATATTTAAAATTGTTCCTATTAGCTGGGGGCACTTGCTGCGAGCAGCGCTAAAAAGATGGTGGCAGGGAACCAGATGAAAGGGAACTTTAGGGACTTCCTCTATTTGAAAAAGCAATAAAAAGTGTTAAACCAGGACTACAATAAACCTGGCAGGGCACTCAGAAGAGTCCAACCTGTGGTGTTTAGCATCACTTCAAGTTACTGCTACGTGCAAGATTGACCAGCTGGCAGGATTGTGAGTGTGACCCTCCCTCGCCTCCCCCAGCGCTCCGTGTGGTGCCAGATAGCATATGCTGGAACATCATGGGATTCCCCAGCAAGACGTGCCCTCAAGTTCTAGGCAACTGTTAGTGACAGTTGTAAAAAAGGCATCACCATCAGTTTAGTGTCCTGACCTGGCATAAATGCTAATGGCAGATGCTGGTGGCCCCTCCAGTAAGGAAATAGCTGTTTGCTCTGGACAAATTTACTAGGGAAAAAAGGAGCATCAAATTCATTTCCTGCTGATGTGTGTGAATCAATTGCAATCCCCATAAAGCAAAAGGAAATGGGCTATGAACATGGTAAATCAACATTTCAGCTTATGAGACACCAAAATGATCACAAATCATTATGATCGCTCTTTGCCCTTCGTAATTACAGTCATAGGTTTGATTCAAACCTCAGTGAAATCAAAGCAAGGCATACATTGATTTCAGCATGCTCTGGATAGGATGAAAGATAAAATAATCTTGTGTATATCCATAAAGCAAAATGTATAATACGCCCCAAGAGCTTTCTCCTGAAACATTAATGCACATGAGTCACTCCCCTCACACGGACAGTTCCCCTGTATGAAGATATTCTGCTGCATGTTCTCCCCACCCCTTACAGGAGCAGCCCAGATCCTGTTTCTTGAATCTCATCTTTGGCTATTTGTTTGTAGCTTGAAAAGTAATGTAAGTATTAATACAGAATACAGGCAGAAATGAGGCAATTCATAAATGACTCCTTTCTCTGAATGTTACCTAGAAATTTATAACTTAAGGCACTGCAGCCAAAGAACTGAAATTAACTGCCCACTTGCGTGAGTCACTGAACACATTTCCAGAAAAGTAAAACATATTCATCTTTCACTCATTACAACATATTTTTTCAGTAGGTGTAAGAATGTCCCTGCTTAGGCCTTGCTCAGTGCTGAGCCCACCTTTACAAGCATATTATGCTCAGTAGCGTGCTGCTGACTCCCCAAAGGCATGTTTTCATGGAGGTTTTTTCCAAAGGCTGACCAAAATGTTGCATGACTGTCTTTTGCTACATGTGCAGCAGGGTCAGAATTCCAGCAGGTGCAACACTGACATCAGAAATGCCAATAAAATTGAAATGTAAGAATAAATGCAGGAGGAGTCAGCCCAAGCATTAGGATCTGTTACATATTCATCCAAAAATGATAACTCACCACACGCGGAGAATATAATGTGACTTCCATGAACCATGAAAACAGGAGTAACCATAGAGGGGTCTCTTATTGCCCTGCATGCAGACAAGGATCTAGCAGAACATTTACAGTAAATTCTCTTGTGTCTTTAGTGGGTGGCATTTCTTTAAGAATCTCTGTTTTCTTTCTGCTCCATTTCCTCCAAGACATGGCTCATATTTTATAGATAGGAATAACAGATTATGATTAAATTTGTATATAGTGATTTTTAAATCTTAGATATTTAAAAAAGCCAAAAAAACCAAACAAACAAAACCAAAAAAACCCCAACCAAACAAAAAAACCCTAGCCAAAAAACAAAGTACAGAAAACATAGTAATATTTTTTTCCCCTGCCCCTCTTTCATGACTCAAATTTGTTATTCTCAATCACTTCCATCAGCAAAAGGCTGACAGCTATGGCATGGTATGTTACAGGTAGATAAGAGATGCACTGTTGTCACTATGTTTAAGAAGTCAGGATTATCAGGAGTCACAGAGATTAAATTTCCCCCTTCCTACAGTGGCTTGACTTCTACACAACTTGATGCTCAGATTATTTGCATATGCAGTAGATACGTACCAAACTTTTTGCAACAGAATTAAGCTGTGACAACTTTAATTCTGAGAGATCTGCCTCACCCATTCAAATCCTGTACTAATTAGTCTTAAACCAGCTCTCGTGATTTGAGAAGGCAATATGTTCACTGAAATCACTTTTCTCAAGTCGGTGTTTTACCTCTTGGTGTTTCCAATTAGTATTTTTTTTAAAAAAGTGAAAAAGGGAGTTTTAGTAAATGAGTATTTTCCACTGAAATATGTATACTTATGTTAGAAAATTCCACATCTTTCAGACAGAACTGAGGTTCATTGTAAAGCCTTCTGTATATAGATATATAGAACAGAATTTGGAGCTCTTTGTACAAGCTACAGACAGTAAAATTACAATATAATCACCTTATTTGCTTTTTTATTTTAGGAAAAATTGTTCCTTGATTTGCGGGTTGGGTTTTTTTCGGCTTCCGTCTCATTTGTGCGGTTCCCGTGGTCAGTCCCACATCCTACAAACAATGAAAGGAATGGGGAGAAGTAATGACAGAGCTGGCAACATCTCTGAGGCCTCTAAATTGCATCCATAGCACAGGGCATCACTTCTGTCCCATATCTGAGTATTTGGGCTCAGCCCAGAAACAGTGAGTGGAATCTGGGAGAGGAATATTGAGTTTCTACTGATTTCGAAGGAGCCCATCTTTCAGGTAGACGAAAGATGGAAGACCTGTAAGTCTCCTGAGTCATGACAAAATTATACTGCCCAAAACCTGCTTCTGGGGAGGAACAGGGAAGCTGTTGGGGAAGCAGGGTCTTGTGGTACTTTGTTTCATGTAACTCGGAAAGATTCCTGCCACATGAGTTCTATCAGCATCATTCCAAAGTTATGTGATTAAATCCTCCTGCAAAGGCTTCAGAACTTACTAATTTTATGTCACCTTCATGAAGTCTGCTGTGGTTTAACTTGGTGTTTATAGGTAATGGGAGAAAGGCTGCTTCATTAAGTCGCCCAACCCTCACAAAGTGTTACAGAAGCAAAGCAGAGCAGCCACAACCCTGATGTGACAAATCAAGCCTAATGAGTGAACAAAAGTATTACAGGTATGTTCCAAACCAGGGTAAATCATTATTAGAGCTGTCCAGCTTATACAGGAGTGCTCTGTCCCTGTTTCCAGGTTCTGAATTTCTTTAATGAAAATGACCTAATTGTGGCCTTCCAGTACTCGAAGACAGCCTACAAGAAAGATGGAAAGAGACCTTTGGCAAGGGCTTGTAGTGACAGGGAAAGGAAGAATGGATTCAAACTGAAAAAGAGTAGGTTTAGATTAGATATTAGGAAGAAATTCTTCACTGTGAGGGTGGTGAGGCACTGGCACAGGTTGCCCAGAGAAGCTGTGGATGCCCCATCCCTGGATGTTCAAGGCCAGGTTGGATGGAGCTCTGAGCAACCTGGTCTAGTGGAAGGTGTCCCTGTCTGTGGCATGGGGGTTGGGAATAGATGATCTTTAAGGTCCCTTCCAACCCAAACCGTTCTATGTTTCTATGAAAAAATGACTTCATTTTAATGACAAACGGTCAGATTGTGCCATCAGTTTATAAGCGGATTTGGCTGGGGCCACTTTAACCTTAATTAGTAATAGAAAAGGCAGATTTAGGCTGCTTTTAATAATTCTTAAAATTCATAAATAGAGAGGAAAAAAAGTTTCTGCTATAGGTCAGTGAGGTCCTTGATCCAAGGCACAGCTTAAGGAAGGCTACCCCAAAAGCTCTCCCTTTGAGAGGGAAAAAGGAAACACGCTAACAAAAATATGCTTGATGTTTTTGAAGTTCAAAACCTCACTGCGTTGGAAGCTTTTAACTTTCTCTTTTGTTGCCAAATGCCAGCAGGCAGCCATAGCTATCAATTCCTGTGCATCCTGTACAGTTGCTTACGTATAATTAGAGGAGAGTGGCAGTTAAGGGGTTTGTTATCCCCTGGGACACTTCAATGGGAGTACAGGCTCCCCCGATTTGTGTTTCATCCTTAATTGCTTCTGAAATTACTTTGATGTGTGTACAACTATCTGTTTCATGTGTCATGGAATCATATTCTTGCTCAATGTATTGCTTCTTATTTTTGGACATACAGCAGTGAAATTTTGCATACAGAGTTATCTTGCCAAAAGGAAAAAAAAATAAAAAGAAATCTGTAAAAATACCTAGGGAATACATTTTTGCAGTTAGCAGCATACAACTGAACTGCCACAGTGAAACAACAAAATAACTGTGCTATCATGGTTCTACTGACGGGTAAAAGAAAATAATCTGACATCTCTGCCTTGTTGTTCCTCAACAGACTTCTTGAAACTAAAAATAGTTCATTTGAAATTATTTCAGTTGTTGAGGTACGATGCAAAGAGACCTATTTGGGGAAATTAAACAGTTAAAATGACTTGTAAGTTGCAAACACAGTACACTAAAGCTTGCAGGTGATGAATCCCTGGGCACAGTCCCAGGCTTTCAGTATTTTCAGTACAGCAGGGTTTTTCTGGGTGTAGGCCGTAGTCAGAGGGGAATCAGGACTAATTCCAGATGGTCTCCTTTTAGGACACCTGTAGTCCTGTCCTGTTAGTTCCTGATATGGAGCGGGGAGGCTGGCATGGCTCAGGTAAGGCTCCAGCACACTGTTGTGCTCCTGCACCTTGAATGATGTATTTCTGCACAGCCTCTCTCCTGGTGAATCACCGACTGTAGGAGCACTTATATCAGTGCCAAATGTAGAATCCCCACAGGGACGAGAACAGCATGGGAGTAATACCTAATTAAAACTGCAATGAAGTAGGTCAGCTAATATTTCACAAACAACAGCAAGTGTTCTGATTGTTAATAGTTCAGAGCTACCTGTATTTACTCTGAGCAACAAAAAAAAATATATGTTGCCTAGAAATGTAATGAAAGCACAAGCTGAAAACACTTGCCACAGTGGATTACAATTGCAAATATTCAAGGCCTCCAATGAGAGCTGTACCTTAACTCCTGCCAGTAGCTTCGGCAGTGGATTAATGCTGTTACTCCTCTCCTTCCTCAGGATTGCAGGAGGATTGCCAGAACACAGTTAAGTAGCTCCAGGCAAAAGAGCAGATGAAAAAGCCCTGCTTCCAGCCACCAAGACTAAGGCCATGGTAAGGAAAGGTTATCCCACTCTCAGATGCCATAATTGCTTATAATGTCATAGGACCGTTTTCAGATGTCCCAGATTCAGACTTCAGCCAAATCTTCTGGGTCTTACTGGCCTGAAAATGTTAGTGAGATCTGATCCTTTTCCCTGAAATTCACCACCTTTTTGACTTAGTGAGAAAAGTAGCAGCACTTTCAATTTCAGTGCAGTCAATGGAGTTCAGTGACTGATGAAAATTTGTAATAATAGTATTCAAAATGTTAATATTTTTAAAATCTCAGAACAAACAATTACTATTTGATTAATTGTGTGCTATGATTAGCTAAAACAAAGGAACGTCTAGAGGTTTCAAAGTGGCAGAGGACCCCATAAAGCTGGAACAAAGAAACTTTGCATTTGATCATCTCTGCCCCAAAGTCTTGCAGCTTACCCAAAAGGATTTCAGACAGGAAGCAGGCTCCTTCACTTAAAGCTGCTACTGTGAGCCCATGTTTCAGAGAAGAGCCCTATCTGAGCAGAGAACAAGTCTTTGATGTGAAAAATTGCCCAAAACTTTTATTTTCATTTACAAATACAAACAAATCAGTCTAGGATGAAACACCATAAAGTCTAAACATCAATTTTTATACATCTGTATTCATACTCATAGGAAGGAGAGAAGAGGCTTATGGAGTCTTGGCTAACCTCTGCCTTTTTAGCTGGGTAAGTAGGTAACCTAATTTTGCTGAGTTGTTGCATGTAGGAGCAGATCTTTCAGGCATTTTGAAGGATCTCCTCATGCTTTTCTTCGCAGGAGGTTTTTAAGCCTCTCTGCATACCTGTTGCTTTGGTTCAAATGTGAACTTTTGGAGCCTGATGAGCATATCAGCCTGATTTTGTGGTTGGTTTTAGTGTTTTTTGAAACAAACAAAAAAAAAAACCAGCCAAAAGAGAGTTGTCTTTGATACCTCGAAGAAGGTCAGACTTTGATCTCTCTACTGCTTAGCACTTGGTTGCTCTGTTCAATTGATGCAGATTCCCTTTGGAAGGAAAGGGGAATTGAGCCTCAAAGAAGCCACGACATGCTGGAGCTTGTTTCATTCTCAGGGTGGAGGGATCCTGCACCTTATCCTGTAGTGACTGTGCTGATAGGGCAGCCCTTGGATGGGGACTGAAACTCCTAACAGGTGGCCTGAGGGTGTGTTTTAAGTTAAAAGCAATAAAACAGTCTGTGCTGTGGGGAGGGGTGATGTAATGTTTCCCCTCCTCCCTGGATGAGCTGTAGATTTTTCGTAGCGCTGATCTGATGGGCTGTTCTCTACATTTGGTGGAATGAGTGGCACTTTATTACATTAGGTGATATAATTGAAGTAAATGTGGCATGAGTCATCCAAGTGGTTATGTATGCAGAGGAGGAAGCCTTTAAAATTAAAGTCTCTTTCTCTGAAGGAAAGACCTACAAGGAACGCAGAAGATTTCTAGCATTGCTTCTTTTTTAAATGTGGAGAAGTCCTTACCAGGAAAAAGGGAATTTTGTTAGAAGTCATTCAAGGGATTTGCCCTCCACAAGTCTGGTCACTCTCCATTCATGAAATATGTAGTCTACCAAAGTAAGGAAGTTCCTAAGGAATGAGGGGAAAGCAGTGACTTTAGAGTTGGGTTGGATTACCTACCCAAGCCAGAGGCTGACCCTCCCTGCACATGTAGAGACTGGGTTGTATTTGCTGTCAGAAAGCACAGGATATTTTTTCAGGACTGGCCCTGACCCTGCAAAACTCATACAAGATTGCGTATGTGGCATCAGAGGCTGGATCCACGGCCACAGAGAACTTACCCTGAAAAAAGATAAATTCTCTGAAACATGAGCAGGACAAAGCAGGAGTCACATGCCAAGTAGCTCCCTCCAAGCAGTAGTCCAGGCGGGTGGTAGAGCACAACATCACCAGCATGTTAGGACTTCTGATTGTTCATATAAATACAGCACCAGCTCTTGCAGGGTCTCGGGGCTGAAGTGTTTTTATTTAGTTAAAATGACCCACATTTAAAGTGAACTGGATGGAGCTATTCACACACTAATGAGAAGAAATCGCCTTGGCCAATTGCAGAGTGCCAGCCATCGTGCCTGCTTTATAAATGAGATTAATGACTCAATTTGCAGTAAATGCTTCAGCAAGGAGAAACTTATTTTGTTATACTAATTGTGTCACATATGTGCCTCCAAACACCAACTGTGCGAAGCTGGATGTCCCTGTGGTGCGCAGGACGACCGGGCTCTGTGGGTTTATTAATGCCATTGCCCCGATTTCTGTGCTGCAACTGATCATTTTGATCTTTGTGTTTAGTGCTGCAGCATAAATGCTGGTGATGGCAGAAATTATTGTGTAGTATAATCCTCCCTGTTAGTGAAAGGACTAGAGTCTGTCTCTAACATAAGCTGTTCAAACCTATTTTCCCTGCTATCATGAATAAAACTCTAAGGTTATTTACTTAGGCTTTCAATTAGCTTTTAATTGCAATGAAATGATGAATAATTGCCAGAGCCTCTAATTTGCTCAATAGCTACCACAATTTTAATGGCTTTTTACAAAACTTAAAAGTTGTCCATTTCTAGGGCATACCATATTGCCTTAATAGAGTAAATGAATTCAGAGTTTCATCAAATTAATCATTACACCTACTTTTGCATTTGTTCCCATGTTACTAACAGGTTTGTTAATGTAAGTGTGAGAAAACAGGATTTGCTGACAATGGACCAACATCCACAGCGGGTGTAAATTAACCTTGTCATACTGAAATCTGCAACTTGCTTAGCACCAGCTAAAGCTCTGCCTCAATTTGTTCATTATTCATCCTGTTATTCTGGTTTTGACATTGGATACAATTGTCCTCACATTTTTCATGCTTTTACACCACTGTAGTTTTGATGTCAGTGGAATTACTCAGAAATCACTGTAGGGCTAATAAGAGAATTGCATGTAAGTATACCATGAAGGGGCTTTCTTTCCAATGGCAGATTTAAAATTCCCTCCCCCCAAATTTTTTATACAAATATATTTGGTGAGAAATGTAGTGGAGGTCTGAATAGCTTGTTTGGCTGTAGAATTATAAGTTCGTTTCTATGCTTCATGCCTTGTTGAATGTGCTTCTGATTTCAGCTGAAACTATTAGCAGTTGCTATATACACAGCCTCTCTGTGAGCTCTTTACCCATTTACAGTGAGAAAGGACAGTGTTTGCTTAATTTTGTGTCCTCACAAAATACTGAAATGAGTACTGTCCCATTGTCTGGGGAGTATGTGCATTTCCAAAGTGGTCTATGAAAAATCCAAAGTAGACACTCGTGCCTTTTAAGCTTACAAAGCAACCCAGCATGCAAGAGCAGCCTCTTTGTTGCCCATTCTGAAAAACACTGAAATATTGTGTCAGGTTCTTTACTGAAAGTTAGCATGCCCCTCAGCTTCATGCTACCCTCCTAAGCTCAGCCTCGTGACAGCAGTAAAAATGATTAGTTTGTGCTCTATCATATTTAGGTGACAGTCTTGGACAATAAACCGCGTGTTACTGAGTTCAGGGGCTTTCACCAAGCGTGATGTACGGCCTGCAGATGGCCCTGAAGATGGGGCAGGGACAATTCCCTTCCATAGGATGGTTTATTCCTGAAGCACAACTGCAAGGGTGTACCTGGCTGTGCTCCTCGTGCCTGTGTCACACGCAGCCATGGAGCAGTGCCACGGAAAACATGGACCACTCTCAGGGGGCTGCAGCGTGTGCCCTCTGCAGCCTCACAGTGATGATCTCTGCAGCAAAGAGGTTATGGGATTTGGGGATCTGGTGAGCCTCTGTGTGTGTAAAACTCTGGTAACACATTCTCTTTCTTTATGGAAGAGCCTTGCAGTGTGGAATGTTGCACTCTCAAATTCGCAATACTCTACTGTGCATGGTTCTCCTGCTTAGGAAGCCTTCCTGAAGGAAGAACAAACTATATTAAAATGAACCCTCAAACTCTGACAGTGTCAGTGTGGCATCAGGTGAAAATGTTTCACAGAGATGAAATATACTGCAGGTGTAATATTCTGACATCTTAAAGTAAAGGTTTCTGACTGAAAGGTTTTCCTTGTCAGGGATGGTATGTTTGTGTTCTGACCTAACAGCTCTCTGGTGGTGGAGGGAGCTCTCAGAATATAAAGAGAACTTTAAAAATCATATAATACAGCGGTTATTTTGCACCATCTTTTTGAACTCTGGATTCAAAATGCTGGGTACGAAGAGAGCTGATTGCCAGTTTGTGTAAAAGAGATATTCAACAATGTGGAACTAAGGATTTACTAAAGGGATTTGGATAAGTTCCTCCTAGTATTCCACCTCACTACCTCCCATCTCCGGCTTCTGTGTCATGGTGTGAAAAGATCTGCATCCCCAGATCAGCATATGGATTTTTGTTCCAACACTTCAGTCTCTTATGTTAATGGCAAGGAGATAGGGATAAAATATGGCACTGAGCTGAGCTGAGAAGTGTGTATTTAGTGCTCTATCTGCTGCCTGATGCAATGGATTTTTTTCTACTATGTAACCTTATCCTGGGAGAGGTGATTTGATTGCAGCATGGTTGCAATTAACTCCAGAAAGTATCCTGGCCAGGGATAATCTTGTTAACACCATATTCCTGGAAGGTGCTAGTTAATATCATGCTAAAAGCAATGTAAGAACTAAGATATTTGATTTTTTAAAAGAGTTTGTGTATTTTATATTTTTACTGCATGGGAAATCTCAAGTTGGACCTCTTTTTAAAAATGAAGGCTTGACAACAATGTCTCATTTTATTTCCACAGAAATACAGATGCACAGCATAAACAAATACACCAGATTTGTAATTCTGCAAAGTTCTCTGGTCCTTGTGTTCTTTTGTAGACTATCGGGGGAGAAAAGAACCAAAACCTGAGTGAATTGATCATCCCTTTACTATCTGAATAATTTCAGTTAAGCACTATGTTATTTTTCCTACCAGCTTTTCAGCCATAGCTGGCAGGCTTCTCTCTGTTAATCTCTGTGGTTTGCTCTCCCATTTCCTATACATTTTTTAGCTGCTGGGTGGATGCTATTATGGCGCATCCAACCTTTGGTATAAATAATTTATTCCGAAGGTTCAGTATGTTATAACGTGCATGAAGCATCTTGCATTTATTTTTAATGCTTTTGCTTTCCTGAGAGGTTTCTACATCCAAAACTACCATCAGAGAAAACTGTCAATCTTCAAGCAGAAGGGAGAAACTTTTAGACCATATAATTCTATTTTTCTAGCTATAAATCATATGTTTCTGGTGAAGAGTGGAGCAAATGGTTATTATTTACTATTTTGAAGAACCTAGCTTGGATTATGTGAAAATGTCTGTTTGCATTTGGTGTGAAGTCTCTGTAAGCAACTCCCTGTGCTCACAAGCTTGCAAGTCTTGTGCTGGTCCCCTGTGGGAAGCCAGTGAAATTCTGGAAATGTTGAAGGGCAGCTGGGTGACTGATAGTTTTAAGTGCTAAAAACATAAAAAGAGGTGTAGCTGGGGCAGCAGTAGCCAGGAGTGCCTTGGTACTAGAGCACAGCCAGGGGATGAACCCACCCCATATGACAGATGGAAAGGCAGCAGAGTTCAGTGGGGAAAGGTGAGCTGATCCCTGCAGGTAGTGGGGAGAATGGTCATAGGAACGATATTTTAAACATTTTAGGCATTACTTAATGAAGCAATTAATGGTGTGTGAGGCNTTGAATTTATGCTGCTTTATCCATAAAAGTGTATTATGATTTAAAACTAAGCAAACTTGCCTTATGTGAGATGCATAAAACACTAAATTAATATCTACCTTGTCTGCAGATAACACAGAGAATAACACAGGAGTGAAAGAGACACTGTCTCTAGTGGCTTCCCCTGAAAACTGGAGCCTGCTGCTCCTCAGAGTTTCTATTGACATGCTAGGCTGTGACTTGCAGAGTTTCTCAGAAAAGAGGACTGGTAATAGAGCGAATAATGTCCAAGGGAGATTGAAAAAGGATGTGAAACTTCTGGAGTGAAATCGATGGACAGATTCAACAATGATAAAAGGAAATGTTCCGTGCATGCTCGTTCAGCATGTACAGGGACTTAACTATTTGTTGCCCTTTTAAGGGGCTTGTGCAATATGATGCAGTGAAATTGGAACTGAACCAGTGGCTGCAGCAGTTTGCCACAGACT
This sequence comes from Dryoscopus gambensis, assembly GCA_013389985.1. Classification (NCBI taxonomy): domain Eukaryota; kingdom Metazoa; phylum Chordata; class Aves; order Passeriformes; family Malaconotidae; genus Dryoscopus; species Dryoscopus gambensis. Next base: position 72,296 of record WEIT01002013.1, on the reverse strand, counting down.
TTTGAACCCTTTGCATGCACAAGTCTCTTCAATAACAACATTAGAGGGGCACTTCATGGCTGAAAATCAGTCCTGAGACATGGAAAGTGTTATGACAGAAACTGTTACAAGGCACATGACAATTCAGTAGCTGGAAGGTGAAGTTGAACTAATTCAATTTCTGCTTAAGAGGGAGCTTTTCAGGGACAAGGAAGGAGCAGGAACAAGGGAGGCTCTCCATAGGAACAGGATAATTAAGTGCTGAGATAGTTTACCTGATGAGTGGACACAAGGAGTCTTTCAAACTCATTCCAAGGAGTATTTTAGTCTGGTCTGACTAGGTAGGTTAGTGAGGAAGATAAAATTTTCAGCTTCAGTCTATTTTGTTTTTCTGTTCAGCTAGTTACCACATCTTGTACTTCAGTCAGTTGTCTACAGGCCTTAGAGAACATGGTTTAATTTTTTTTCTCCTCGTTAGAGGAAGAAATAGGGATAGGCAATCAGAGCTGGAAAGAGACCAGAACTCAAAACGTGGATGGTTGTGGATTGGTGCTGCTCAGTCCCTTCTCTGTTTCATAATTCTTAACTACCTAAGAACGATGATATTTCTCTTACATGCTCAAGATCAAATTCTAATCTATTTTAATGAGGGGTTTTGTCTCAGAGAATGAGCTGTGCTTTTCAGCAGACCAAACTCTATAATGTGATGGTCTTTTCTGATCTTAACATTAACAAATAGAGCTAGTTCAGTCTCTACCAAATACTGCTGTGCTTGTGTTGTTAAATTGCACTGGCTTCTCCTAATATATTTCAAGGAAATGCCAGTACTGAGCAGCACTATGAGCTAATGGAGTTGCATTGAAATTAAAGGTGTTACACCCACTCAAATTAGTTGGGAATTCGGTCTGCAGCATATGATACCGAACACAGTACTGAAAAAACCTAAAATCCCCGAACAGCAAGTCTTATCAGGTCTCAACTGTGTTCCCCCTAAAACAACAAATTCAGGTACTGTGTCATGACTCCTTAAAAAAACCTAAATTTTGACACAGAACACAAATATATCATGACTTCTCTGTCTGGTTCTGCTAATACTGTTCTTGCCTTGGCTTGACTGAACCAGCAAATTAAAGCTGGACTACTTTTTTTTCTTAAACCTTTCTGTAGATCAGGTCTAATTCATACTTTTATTGCTTTGTTTCTACATTAATTTCAGTTAATTTACTCTAGACTTGTACTGCACTGAGTGGAAACAGAATCAAGTCCATATACTTAAGCTTGATTTTTCAGTTTTGTAGCTGCTTACAAGAAAATCGGGCAAAATTAAGTAGAGAATGATAATAGAAAATGTGGAATTACTTTTGGGTTTCTTTCTTTTTATTAAGTATTGTTTCCAGGAGATGAATCTTTTCATCACCCCGTGCTTTCTTCCCAGTGATGAGAATGGATAACAGTAAGCCAAACAGCACTGGCTATTGCCTTCTCTGCAGCATGGGGATGCCATGAAATACACTGATTCCAATATGTGAGGCTTTTATTCACAGAGTGCATGCTTCCCTAAGTGTATCAGTAGTTTCTAAATACGCCATATGACTTACCACTTGGGAAACCATTTCCCTGTGCCTGCCTCATTTGTAGAAGCTGACACAAGCAGCAAATGCCACCAGCAGTCTAAGGTTAAAATGAACTGTTCTAGTAGGCCTTTGCTTTCTGTGTATCTGCTGTGCTTTACTTGCCTCCGGCAAGTTAGAAATGAGAATAAGAAACATGACTTTTCGAGAGAAAACAAGCCACAGCCTTATAAGAAAAGGAGCAATAAATAATCTGGGCAAATATTCCTTGCTGTGCAGAATTAACTACCCCTACAATCCTGCACAAGCCGTTCATGGCACGACATGGGCCTGATTTTTCCTTTGCCATACTGCAATGACTTCACTGAAGTCCATGGGCCTGTTTTTGTAGAACATAAATCTCCAAGTCAGCCTGTGAGCTGCGTGTCAGCTTTGATTTGGGAGCTGCTTGGACATCAGAGCATGCCCAGTAGCTGTCAGTGAACACTCATGCCTAAAAACTCTATCACTGTGGCAGAACTTATGTTCTGCCACGGGCATACAGTGCATTAGCTTCACTGGTGCCATGACCAGGTGTAACTTGGAGGTACACGCTGCTAAATCCAAACCACTCCTTTATATCCACACCTTTATGGATACCAAAGCTGTTATGGTTACCAAAATTAATATAAGCAACCATACACAGTGGTACAGCACAAACCTCCTGGGTAGGTGCTGGCTGAGGTGGTGGGGTTGAGCCTCTGGAAAGGAGTCCTTTTAGGAAATAATTAATATTCAACAGACTTACCTGCTTGGCAAGTGTTTGAAGTGCAGAAGCTGTGAACACATGGCAGGAACATCCAGGAAGCAAAGAGTTTTTGAAGGCATCTGACTGTGTATCACACATAGGTAAGTCCTTCTGACATAAGAGAAATCTAGATCCTACCTAGAGAAATCCCTGGAGGAAGCTGTGGTTAAATCAGCAGAATTTGCATGCAGATAAAAATTGCTTAGCCAGCTGCACCATTCCTCCAGCAGCACCAGCCTGGTCCTTGAAGTTTATTGCCTACTGCTGTGTGCCTAGCTCAAATTGTCAGATTAATGTAGTTTTACAGCAGTGAGGCTCCTGCAATCCCTGCTTCAAAGGCAGGTGGTAGTTTTCCTTTCTCTGCTTTTTTGGAAGAGGTGATACACATATATGCTGACCGAACTTTTATTGGTCCTCTGTACTGCTCATACATCACTTTCTGATGCTGTATAGGATTGCATTAGCTCAGACTTGTCCCAGTTTACCTGTGGACCTTAGTACACTGATGATGTCCATCCCAGGGGGATCACCCTACACCCTATGGCATCTATGCCCCCAGGGACAAAGGTGTTTTTAGTCTGAAATCCTGGTGACACACACAGCCTGTATCCTTAGCTCTGGGCAGGGAAGGCAACTGGCTTTGCAAGAGTCCTACAACAAGCAACCCAGACCCCAAAACAGGTCTTGCAGGGAAGCAGACTGTGCTTTAGTTGTCTGTTCTCCAGTCAGAAGAGCTGCAGCACTCTGTGGATGGAGGTGCAGAACAGCCCCACGCCTTGTGTTCAGCACTGCCAGACTAGACAGGACATAAACCTCAGAACGTTTTTTCTATCCATTTGTCATTTAACAGGATGTGAGCCAGCTGGCATCTCTCCTCTGTGGCCTTGTCTCGTTCCATCCTGAATCTATTAAGGCCCATTGTCCCTTGAGTGCATGTTCAGTTTGTTGCTCCTGTGGCTGTGCCCCAGCAACAGCTCTCCTCTGATGTTATGGATAACCTTTTCCTCTCTCGGTACCCCGTGAAGGGGGCATCTGCAACATTCCAAAGGCCTTTGATGGCAGCAGGCTTTATTTATCATATTAAACCCATGTAACACAAATTTTAAGTCTTGTACTGCCCTGCTTCTCTGCATACCACTGTAGAGCTTTTTTACCCCGTGTTATATTATTACTCGAGCTGCTACCTCTTATTCCTTCTTTGAAGTCCTATTCAAGAGCGGCTTTGCCCTCTGAAACTGCTGTCCTTCACAGATTCTGAAATCCTTTCTAATCTAGCAATGTTGCGGTGGCCCAGCCCATTACTGGGCTGTGGCAATCAAACACCCACTAGACCCTAGCCATCCAATGGGTGGATGAAAGTGCGCCCCAGGGTGGGTCGGTGGCCAGAATCTAGATCTGAGGCCACATCCCCTGGTTCTGGAAAGTTCTGTTCAGCTCGTTGTCTCATTGGCTCCCAGTTCCAGTTCCCGCCTCTGTGCTGTCCCCATTGGCTGCTTCTCCTGTTGTTCAACCCCCTCGATTGTACCCTGTTGGCTACTACCCCTTTTTTTTCCTCCCCTTTTTGTTCTGAGTATAAAACCCCTGTACGCTGCCATTCTACTCGTCTTTTCGTTCGTGGACCCTCCTGATAAGAAGCTGCCTGGAACCCATACGAAGGACCCTTCTCTCTTCTTTATCTCTGGGCGACACCAGCTCTCGTCATCGAGCCCTTTAGGACACGCTGCCTCTATGAGGAGCCAGCAACAAGCTCCAACAGCAGCTGCCTAGTCAAGACGTCTTTCAACATTCTGCAGGAAGGGCGCTGCGTCCCCTCCAACTGAGGACACGCCTGACACAGCGCCATAGCAAGACTTCAGTGGGAAGAAAGGGGTTTGTCTCAATTTCCATTTAAAAGAATCCAGTCTTGCAGGAAAAGAAACTGAGCTCTGTTTACAGAAGTCCCAGATCAAACACCTCTGATTGCTGGTAGAGCAAGGATTTCACTTGGGGTTTATCCCTTTGCTAATGATTTTCTTATCAATGGGGGTGTTGGTTCAGTGAGTGTCTAATGCTTTCTGGTCATCAATTATCTCTCCATGGCTTGCTTTCATTCATCCTTGGAACAGAAATTCCACAGACACCAGATGATTCATGGACACCTGTAGACAGCTGGAAGTCTGACTTAGCACTGCCATCATTTGTTGTAAGATCCACAATCATCTGTGTGTGTAAAATGGTACAACTGGAAAGAGCAGAGCAACCTAAAGACAGGCTCAAGGAATATAAGAGCAATAAGAAAGTCATTCATTCCTGGGAACCTCTACCATTTGGCTGCACCAATGCATCTTCAGCCCCTGATTTAAAGCAGGTGGTGCAAGCTCCAGGCCATTAGGTGGGGATCCTGAATTGTCAGTCCTCACCTGGACTGTGAAGATCCATGTAATGAGGACCAAGCTCCTGACCCTGCCAGCCAAGCCTCAGTGCCAAAAGCTGAGAGGCAATGAAGCAGCAGCCAGAGCTGTCTGCCCTTTGTCTCTCTTATAGCTAACAGGTTTTATGCCTGAGGAGGGAATGAGAAAGCACTTTATTTAAATAGTGTGTTATATAGCCTGGTGTATGTACGTGCTTTCCCAGATGTGCGGAGGGCAGCTTTAGGGGGAAGTTGTTTTCACCTCTGGTGAAAATAACTGCTTGTGTGCCAATAAGCTTAACAAATTGTTAACTAAAACAGAATCCAGTCTACATAAAAGACTAACTGCTAGTACTTAAAAAAAGGTAGCCCTTCAGCAGCCCATTTCATGTACACATGTTTTTGAAGTACAAGAGAGGTAAAGCAATTCCCATCTGGCCCTGGTTTGTTGCATTAAGGGACCTTGGGAACAGGAAATGGCTTCTAGAAATGTGGAGCTCTCCAAAAGACAGACTTTCCCATTAATGCCAATGAAATGATTTCTAGTTTCATAATAAACCCCCCTGCATAATTCTTCCACTATTTATACATCTCATAAAGATTCCGCCTGCATGGAATGAAAGGCAAAAGGGGAGAGAGGGGAGGAAAAAAGACGGGAGGGAGAGAGGGAAAAAAAAACCAACCAAATTTAATCAGATTACTTGTAGACTGGGAAACTTAAAATGAGTGTACCCTGCCCTAGAAAAGAAATGGTTGAAACCGCATCATATTTATTTCAGCAGTGTGGATGAGAGATGGTGTGCTGTATTATGTTCTCTACTTCATATTCCATTTTCTCCCTCTGCTGGCAGTCGGAGACAGCGAAGTTGTAGCTAATAGGAAACAACAAAACTCTCAAAAGGCTGAAACATTCAGGAATCTCAAAACTCCGTGGTATATGCTGAGAAATTAGGTCGTTCCATACTTGAGTCCAATTAGTGCTGGAAATGGCTGACAGTCATCCCCTGTACAGAGCAGAATAATTCGTAGAGAAGATTAGCACAGCTAAACGCAACCCTCTTTCCTTTTGAGAGACAGCTGACCGTCTCACATGTTCATGTTACAGTAAAATATGGGCTGCACAATCAAACCTGGAAGTTGCCTTTTTTTTTTTTTTTTTTTAAAAAAGCACAACTTCAGGTCTGTGATTTTAGAAATAGAATTTCTTGTCTTTAGGTTACAATGACGTTCTGTGTATTTCTACTGGTTAATGATTCTTCACTTTGTGTTTTTTTGTTGTTTTTTTTTTTACTTTCTTTTGAAAATACTTCTATAAAATACAGACCTAAGGGAAAAACCTTGCTAAAGCAATTGTAAGAAAAAGATTCTGTACTAGGTATTAAAAAAAAAAAAAAAAAAAGAGATTAATTTTGTTCCAGAGAAGTTCTTTAAAAACAATGGGCTTTTACATAAATTAAAGCTTACTGGCAGTACATATTTATTAATAATACTGCCCTATAGGAGAAAATAAATGTTACAGACTTACTTAAAAGGAATAGCTAGAAAATAAGAATATAATCTTGCCTATAATGCAGATACTACCTTCTGCTCCACAGGACTGGGGTATTAACCTTGCAAATAATGTTATACTAATGACTACAAACTATAAACCATCAATCTTATAAATATTATCAACCTGGCATGGAAATGTTTATATATTCCCTGTAGCAAAACAGAACTGGTAGTATTGAATTAATGGCATTAAGCTTTTTAACTGTTCTTCGAGATACTGTAGTAAATATTATAGCCATTTTATGGTTGAATAAATGGAAGCAGAAAAGAGTTTGTTTAACAGCCTAGAAGTGCAGATTTCTAATCCTCCTTTTATTGATACACATATTAAAGACAGGTGGGGATTTTTTTTCCTCTTGAAGGGATGCATTTAGAGCAATAGCTGACGAGGCTTTGAGAAGTAAAGTGCATTTAGTAGGAATTTAGCTAGGGGAAAATGCTGGCAGATGCTAAGGAATATTCAAGTTAAACAAAGACATCTGTGAGCAGTGGCAGTGCTGGGAGAAGAATTCTGTAGTCAGCAGTAAAGGAGACCTGAGTTAGAGCTGCCGTGGCAGGCACAGGTTGGGGCTGGGATGTGAGAACGACTTTGCAGAAGTGTTGTAGCTCAGCTGAAGGGGCCAGACAAAAGCACAGGAAGTTTATAAATAGGAAAAGCTTTAAAACATAGCATTAATAATCATAGAAAGTCTAGGAATAAGAACGTCTTGAGTTTTTTCATACCTTCTCACCACTGTTTGGTTGTCTGCCCAAACCTGGAACGTCTCAACGGGTGGTGCTTCTTCAGCACAGGATTTCCTGCCGCGTGCAGTTGCCCTGTGGAGATTAGCGGAGATGCTTCTCAGTTGCCCTAAAGCAACAAAGTATCTTCTCTTCGTTATCTCTCTGCCAGGGTGAGTACCAAAGCAGAGGTCCAGCTCCTTCATTTTATTAGCTGTCCTGCACACAGAAAAGTGAATATCTTGTTTTGTTATTTTGACAAAGAAGTATCTTTATTATAACTAAACATTAGAGCAGTTCTGTGGATACAAGCATGTTCCAAGCAATGGATGGCAAAGGTTCACACAGAGATTTAATACCTTTGAATTATTACAACTGTGTACAACTATAATTAATTCCCTGCACTCTTTCAGAGACTCTTGCTGTGGCCTCAGCTTGCCCACAACAGCACAGGCTGGGAGTTTGTAGAGATACCTCCTCTCTGTTTTCATGTGTGCAGTAGCTACATTAAATCTGCATTTTCCTCTAGCCTAGATGGAAAGATCAGTTAAAAAATAATTGCCACGTCTTTTTCTCCCACTGTGATTGCACACAATGAAACCAT
>WEIT01002013.1:1405-64661 GCA_013389985.1 Dryoscopus gambensis | reverse complement strand
AGTCTTCAGACTTTTTTTTTAAGTTTTTTTGAGGATGAACTGTTAAACATTGTCATACAATGGGAAATATCACATGCACACTCTTGTTCATAGATTAAATATTGTTTTCTTTAGGAAAGAATAAAAATAAAGGGTAAAGTCACATAAATCCTGCTGATGATTTGACAAATGGGGGACTTCCTGAAGTAGTTTTCAGAGTGGACACAGAAGAAAATAGGATATTGTTATGACTGGATATGCAAATTCTACACATTTGAGGAGTGTGGTGGTCCCTAAGAAAAGCCTTTTAAGTTGTGAATGGAGAGTCCTGAGTACATTTCCACAAAGGTTAGAGAGAAGGTTCCTAGTAGAGTATTTTGGAAAGAGGTGGTTGGATATGCTCTGAATTGTGACTTCTGGACAAAAACATAAAATAAGCCTGTGTTAATAGATCAGCCGTGTCCTCTGAAAGAGGGATTTCTTTAAGTGCTTTAATACTTTACATAGCACAGAGATGTTATTTGCTTTTATGTAGGTACTTTAATTAAATATTACTAAGTTATTTGTGAACCATCACTATTTATGTAGCATGTATTGTTGGTCTTTCTTGTCAAAGGAACAGGTGTTTTATTCCTATTAAAGTGCACCATAAATGAGTCCCAGCCTGCTTTGAAACAGACAAAACGCTTTGGACTGGGTCTTGATTTGGGTTTGTAACAGTGACCTTTTCTTTGCAGATGATGTGCCTGCTGGCTTCAGTGATGTCCCCCTTTCACAGCAGAAGACAAACCCTGGTTGCTCAGCAGAGCCGGAGTGTGAGCTCAGGAAACTGAACAGGGAGAAAATCCAAACTCTTAAGTCAATATCGTAAGTCTAAATTCAGCTTTTTCCTGAATCGCCTATTTACCTGTTACTGTCTTCAATTCGCTTCTGTAGTTCTTGTGGAGTGTGTTGCAACAGACTGAGTTGTCTTCTGTCTTAGTCAAGCTAAGGTGTGCTAAATGGTGTGCTAAATAGGCTCTGAAATTTGTCTCTAATTTGTGTTTAGCAGTTAGCAGGGGTTACTACTGCCGTCCCCAAAATACTGCTGTTGTAATTAGCACCAATTTCTTCTGTATGCTGGAAAATACATGCTGCAAATAGTAAGATTTGAACAGTGAAGTAATAGGACCAGCCCAAAGGGGTATCAAATGCTTTCGGCTTCCCTTGGCCTCTGGGATTTTGCAACTCAGTGCTTCTTAACCTCAGGCCTTTAGAAAGGATTTCCTTTTCTTTTCATTATGCTCATAGAGATGTGAGGGTTTGTGCTTCTTTCCCTCTCCCCCTCTTCCCTCCCACAACTTTATGGAGGAACTCTTTTGATTTCCTTGGTGATAAAAACAATTCCCTCGTTCTGTGCCCTGTGGTCAAATGTAGCTTCATATGTTGGACAGCTGATTGCAAGGATTTCCTTCACAAAAAGTATGTCAGCAAGCACAATATGTCTTGCATCATCCTGCAGTGTGGAAGGTGTGTAAATGACAACAGCAAGATCTGCAGTTAACCAGGAACTAACAGGATTTCAGCAAAACAAGTATGAAACCAATTTGGGAACATCTTGAGACAATTTTTATATGGCTTTTAGACAAATGGGCAAAAACAAACTTTCATCTGATCAAAAAGACCTTTCTCTTCTCTGTGTGTATTTTTGAGGGACATATAAATGTGGTAAAGAAACACTTTGATAGCAAAATCAAGAGGAAGATGTAGCCATACCTTCTGAGATATGTGTGTGTGACTGGTAGACCCAATATATATTTGTCATTAGGGGGAAATATATCTGTACATATTGCTGCCAAGCCCCTAACAGTGCTTTTTATTATCCTTCCACTACATGGACAATGTCATCTTCCTTCCCTAAACATTATTCTTACTGGAGTAAAAGCCATATAACACAAAATCTCAATATATGGAAGATTTGAGTGGAGGAGGTAAGCACAGATTTTTTAAAACATTATTATTCATTTTGCTCTTGAATGTTAAAAACATTGAAATAATTATTTATTTCCCCCAATGTCCATACAATTCATGTACTATAACCTTCTACATATGTGGTCAAGTAGATGAGCAGCTAACTTCGGCAATTATCCATTTTTCCTAGACAAAACCAGGTTTTACTTGTGCATTGTGTATGTCCACTCCCATGGATGGTTCTGCATCGCTTTTAGGTGCTTGAAAAAAATGGGCCACTAATTTCACAGGTGGATTTTTTTTAGCCTAGCTTGCTGTTGCTAGCTCCAAAGAACTTAGTTGCTGAAAGGCTGAAAATATGGGAAGGGCTAAAATCCAGGGTTAAATGTTGATCTTTTTTTATGTCTACTTGTATTGCTATATATTAATGGTATCGTTTCATGGACTGTGGTGCACTGTCTGTTCATGCTCACCCAGCAATTCATCCGTTGTGCATGTCTGACAGCCCAGTCCTAAAATCCTTTTTAACATGTCACAGTATGGAAAGGCGCAATAATGTGGGTTTGATATGTTTTAACTGTATCGTCCTCCTGGGCATGTAGGATGTTGTAGCAGATGGATTTCATGTAAATAACAAGTAAATTTAACCTAAAGAAAGATAAAAATATGTCACCTTGCCAGGAACCCCTACTTGCAAAGTAGAAGAGTTCTCCCTTGCTTTCCTGGTTCTAGCTGGTCGAGATATTCATAGGAAGCAGGTTATTGTTTCATACTTTAGTGCCCAGTATTCAGTGTGGCCTTATTCGTGTGTAAAGGAAGATGTCTCACAACTGACCCTAACAAACAAGAGGTGTGATGTGAGACAAGTTGAAAGTGGAGGAAGCGAGGGATGTAAAGGATGGGAAGGAAACACCATGAAAATATTTAAATGTTCCCTGTGCAAACAATGAAAAATTATAGGAGTTATCACTGGTTGCACTCGCCTCAACCATAAAGAGTTTCACTTGTACTTTAACTCGGTTCCACATCTTTTCCTTTTTCCCCTCTGCCACCTCTAGCATGACATAGTTTGTCTCATGTCCTGCTATACAGATACGCTGCATTATCAGTCCAAATTTGTTTTCCTGCTATGTCAGGTACACTTTTTCCCATATGTCATGGGATAGCTTAGCTCAGGGTGATGCTTCAGCACGTGTGCAATGAAGGCCAGGAAATGCCACATTTCTACAGCATTGGGTGTGCTTGCTCTATTACGAGTCAGGAAGATTTGAGAAACCGATGTAACACACTAAATAAATTATGCATTACTCAATGATTATTTCTGATTTTCATTTCTGTTTTTCCCCAGCAATTCCTAAACCATGCCATATATAATCAGCAGGTCAAAATGTCATTAATCCAAATTCTTCAATTAATTTCTGCAGAAACGTGTAGGCAACTAAGTTTTATTTAGAAGTTTTTACCAAAAGGAAATGCCGTTTGCCCGCTGCTCACAGTCATGTCCAGAAATTGTGTCTTGCAGAAGGTGGAAAAACACAGGATGTGATGTGGTGCCTGTCATCTGTCAGAAAGGATTATGAGTAACCAGTGAATTTGAAATTTAGGATCTGAACATAAATTATCAGCTGAAAATCATGGATGTATATTAAGTAAAGGATCGCTTATATACTTCTGCAAATATCTGCATGGTGATTTTTCTGTTTAGTTCTTTCGAGGTTGTCGCACAATGCAAAGTTATTGGGTAATAGGCTTAGAATAAGTAAATTCAATGAGTTGGTCTCCTAAGCCAAACTGCATCTCTGTCAGAGTCCTACAAGGGAAAGTGAAGTAAATGAAAAAAGTTGGTGCTCTCATGTACAGAGTGGGAAGTAAGGAAAGCAAAAGAATCCTATGATTTTTCTGGAATTTGTATGCATACCTACTTTCAAAATGAACTTTCTTTTTAAAAGAAATACAGGGAAATTAAGCACATACAGTGCTCTGACTCTCCCAAGGTGTGGAAAAGAAACTCATGCTTTGCCCTGAATTTATATTGTTAGATTCAGCAACTGCATACAGTAATTACAGCATTATCTGTCATGGTGTTTCTGTACTAAATATGCTTCACGTTCAGGATCTTACATTACTTTTGTCAATCCATTCAGCCAATTGGTCACAGATAAACTCATTTTAAAATCTAAATAATCTTGTCTGTTTGGCATCTATGGAAAGTGGTAAATGCTATGGTGTTCATTTGAGAAGCAATTACCTCTACTTCTGTCCTTAGCATTATTTACAGTCATTGTTAATCCTAGTATTTCAAATATTTTGTTAGGCTGCGTCCACACTAATTTCTTCTACTGTCTTCATAGTATTTTTTTACAGGTTCCCTGGGAACAAAATTTCTGCCTTGGAACTAGAGACACTGCACAAGGGATGCTCCTGTTGCAAGTTTTATTGTTCTGGATTAAGAGTTGCTTCCTATGGCTCGAACCTCTCCACCAGCACAAAACCTTGGTGGGAGAGGAAAGCTGAAGAAAGAAGGGTGCTCTGCAGCTTTGCAAGCTTGCAGCCTGGAAGCTCCCATAGCCTGTGACTGCCCATGGCACAGAAGTGAAAAATAAATATTACAGAGCTGAGGGGAAGTAAAAAGAAACCCAAAACCAAAGACAAGTGGGAAGGCAGGGGTTTCATGCACAGTGATGCACTTAGGGGACAGAAAAATTGGAGAAGGGTCAAACGAGGGTCCTGTGTCTTCACACTCATTTCCTTAACTGCCCCTGAAGTCAGCAATGTTTGTTCCACCTGCAATTCAGCTCAGGCTTCTGAATGGGCAAAGCTTGGAGAAAACGGTGCAAGTTTTGTGATTTGTTACAGTCTTTATCCTCACTGTACATGACGTGTCCATGTCACCTGCATTTAGGGGTATTGAACTGTCCTGTGGAGGCTGTCTCTTGCCACTGACTGTGTAAGGAGTATAGAAAGGTTAGTCTCCCAAGAAAGGTCTCTAAAAAGCTTGTCCACAGCTGAAGGCTATCCCCTTCCCCCTGCACAACTTCCTTCTAAGGCATTTTCCACTGTGATAGCTCAGAACAGAAATATTTTGCCTTAAAGTTATATTTGGAGACTGCTGTACAAGAAAAAAACCTCTGCAGACTGATGCAGAGTATTATTAATTTTTACCCTCATTATTCTTTACTTGTCTTGGCTTTTTTTTATAGTTCTGCCTTTCTTCCTCCTCACCAGATTGTTTATACTTAAAAAGAAATAAGCCTTCTGCTTGTTGCATAGTCAGTTCTCTTTACATTTTTCTGAAGTTAACATTGGTTTCTGTTGTCCTTTTCCATGTTTAGACATAGCCAGGATAAATTTCAATGACAGCCTTTCCAACTGTTTCTAAATATTTCTCATTTTTCTTGCAGACCGATTTCCATATGCTGCAGGATTCAAAGCAAAATTCCGTAAGGCGTGCTCTGCATCCCTCCAGCCATCCTCCCAAAAGTGGAGGGGCTCGGTTTGCTCAGGTGGAGCTTGCTTTCCACGCCCCCAGCACCAGCAAATCTGCTGGGAGTGGGAGGACAGTGGAGCAGCCACCCACAGCCACCTGCTCTGCCAGAGGGTCCAGAGCCTTGCCAGAACAGCCAAGGCACCAGCTCGGGGTGGGAATCTTCAGGTGGCATGGATTAGCCAGGAGATGCACTACTTCACGTTTCTCTCTCTTGCGCTCTCCTGGGTAACATTTGCTGGCAAAGATAAAGCCTGGTGTTGCTTTTAATTTTTGGCAGGGTTTTTTTTATTTTTTTAAGCATCCTTCCTGGAAAATTACTTGCTCGTCTTACCATGCCTAATGGACATTTAGTCAGTTGTAAGAGTACAGCCTTAGTTTTCTAATCTGAAAAATTGTATGACACAGGTAGAGTATAATCCCTTCCTCAGTAAACTGTTTAGCAGGGTGTGCACAACCTTGCTAATAAAATAATAGCGTCTGTATTGGAGGTGTCACTGTCAGGGGAGGAGGCTTCATCACTTCTACTAGGACATTATTTTCATGTAGACAAGGCCTTAAGCAAAGTCTTATCAAGTACTTTTCTTTAAAAAAAAATCTACCCACAAATGGCATCAAACCAAAAACAACACACTCCACCAAAAAAAGCTCATCAAAAGGCCCCCAAAGCACCCCCTCTCTCCAAAAAAACCCCAAGCCACACCCAGCCTTTAGGTGTCATGTATGAAGAACAGAAGCTGCAGGCTCATTTTGCCATATAAGCACCTAAGGAGCATCAGCAGGTAAATGTGGCTATTCAGCTGGACTGCCTGCATACACTGCAGCTTTGCAGTTCAGCCTCTGATCTCTTAACAGGGACTCAGTGGGAGAAAGGGAGAAATGCCAGATCAGCTCCAGCTCTGCATTAGGAAATCTGGCCAGGCGTTATTGCAACTGTGGTGTTTCAAACTGGAAATTGTGAATAGTCCTCAAGGAGTTATCCTGGCATCCCCTCTTACTCACTGGGAATTGTGTGTTCTCTCATGGAAAAGAGGGAGGCTCATAAGATAGAAATTAGGTCACTGTTTGCTGTTGTTTTAATATTAGCTAAACTTACTTTTCAGTTATCTGTTAAGTTAATTGCAATTCCGCTTATTAAGTCCCCTGTAATGGCATTATTATTGATTCCCCAAACCTACAATACTGCCTAATGCCAGGATCTAATCAAACATGCTGGCTAAATACAGATTGCCCCCTGCCCATACAGGGAGCAAGCAGGGCAGCCTCCAGCACCTCTTCCACAGCATGCTGAATTGTGGACACCTAAACTTGCCCAGGGGTTCAGGGTGGCCTGGAACATACCAAATGTGCACTGTGGGTTGGGTAGTAAGCTCAGTTCTCCAGCAGTTATCTCAAAAAGCCCAGCTGATACTGTCTCTCTTGGTCCCTTTAACATTGTTCATTCCACTTTTGTTTTTTTTCCCCAGTTTTAAAAACATCCCCTTTTACTCTGTGAATCTTTACAGCTGTGAGTATTGTCTCATGTGGGCCATGACTGCTATGTCTGGGACAGCTCTTCTACTCTTGAACATCCCAGCTGTACTTTTGTTCTTTGGGTGAAACCTCATGCCTGAAGATGACTTAGCAGAAGGACTTTCACATGAGCCAGAGATTTCTGCAGGATCAAACAGCACTGGGTACAGGGGCAGTGATGCAAGGCACACATCAGCCACCTGACTGGAGCTGGGCCTGGGAAGGTAACTGCAGAATTTTGGGTGTTTCTGCAGTGTGTACCTGATCTCCTAGGAATCCTGGGCTGAGGGGAAGGAGGTGGGATACACATTTCGCCATGCAGACAAGGGTGTCTTTAGAGGGAACAGGATGGTGCATGTATTGCAGAACAGCCTGTGCTCACAGTCACCTTAAAAGTACTTGATGATGACACAGCCACTGAGCTCAAGCAGGTCCTTTCTACAGACTTTGAGAGAAAGGCCATAATTCTCTTATACTCTTGGTGGAGGGAAGGAGTCAGTAATAGTAATCCTTAGCTTAAGTGTCACAAATTTTTATTTTCTGGCTAAATTTCTTTACAAGTTAGCTAAAAGAGGTTTCTCTTTAAAAAAAAAAAATCCTTCTCTTAAAAAAAAAATCCTTATAACTATTCCTTAAGAGCTTCTTAAATATTTGTATTTAAAAACATAAAAAGGAGTAGTGAGCAGACCATTGTCTTAGTATAAGATATACAGTACCTAACTTAGCCTGCAATATACAGTACCTGAAGAATAACATGAATTTATATTAGGCTGTAAAGATAATAATGTTGAGGGGTTTACAATCCCTCAGTTTCCCAAGGATGTCTGGTAATGATGTGATCATTTCACAGTGCCTCCTATTTTCTTTGCTTTTGTTGTCACATAAATAAGGAGTCAAAGTTTTAATACCTTGTGAATAGTATTCTCTAAGTTATAGTAATGTAATATACTACTTTGAGCTTTTCAATATTGTGTGATTTGGTTGGTTGGTCTCTTTATTTATAGCTGTGCTGAGTGGTATGGCATGAGTGAGTGGGTACCAGCTAATGAAAATGTAAAATACTGGAGAAGCCAAGTGAATATACAAAATATATGGCATAAAGTATTGAAATTCTGATAAATCATTCTTGTGACAAAAGGTATAATGAGATTAGAAATTGCAACAAAAAAATTAATCTTTTCTAATGACATAGATTGTGCTTAGGCGGGTAAATGGTGTGAATTTAACTTGATCTCATTATACTCCTAAATTTATAATCTCATTTTCCTCCTCAGATGCTTCACTTAAAGAAGGCAGCAGTGTGTGTGTGTGTGTGTGTGATTGGGTGTGATACATTCTATATTTGGGAAAAGTTACTTAATCCTTCAACTTCAGTGCACCAGGAAGTGAGTAATACTTGAATCAGAGGGAAACTTCCCTTCTAAGATTCAAATAGTCTTTTGGTTCTTATTCAAAGTTCTGCAAAATGCAGCCAGCACTGACTGACTCCATAAATCTTCCCCGTTCCAGTGGTCTCAGGCCTTTGAAAACCTGTTCCAGGCTGGGAGGAGAGACAAATGCAGAATAATTAGAGCAGAGAACTCCACAGCCAGGCCATAGATTACAAAGATGGGGTTTCAGCTGTCAGTGCTGAGCAAGAGCTATGTTTTGAAGCATAGCAGGCCTGCAGTGGACCTGGGAGCCTCTCTTAGCCAGCCATTACCTAGTGGATCATGATTTTTTATTCACTTGCTCCATGAAGCGGATGACTGAGGGGGAGGTAGGAGGGAAATGAAGAATGTTATTTCTTTGAGCAAGCTACGTCTTTTCTCTTTCCCTATTTACCATATTCTTTCAGATGTGCTGTCGAAGTACTAAATGTTGCACTCAAGGCTCTGACAGTTTTTAGCTGTGCTCATTTGTCCTGAGAGGGTAAAGGACATAAGAATTATCTGCTTATTCCTGTGCATCCATAACCAGAAATGTGAGCACACGCAGGAGCATCTTTCCCAACAAGTGGGTGCCTAGCTGAAGCCACAGCCTGAGGTCTCCTGCCTCCTCACTGAGAAAGAAAGATAGAATCCAGGTTTTAAGTTGCTGTCAGGGCTGGATATGCAGTGATTTCTTTCTCAACCTTGGACTAGGAATATGCATGAGCAAGTAATGAGACATTTAGGAGCCCAAATTAGTCTTTTCTCTTAGCAACTTCCTTCTTCAGACACCTCAAAACACTCTAACCAGTCCTTCCCTCTTTATAATCCACCTCCAGCATTTAAGCAACAAAAAAGCTTCCCAAATGCAAGTGCTTTCCACAGGAATCCATCTAACAGAGTAACCTGGGCAGAGGGGGGAGGTGTAGGCAGAGCTGGATGGCAGAAGCAGGCCTGTGTCCCCAGTGACAGTCCCTGCCCATCCGTTTTGTTACTGCTGACACTGGGATCTCTCTGTCGTCCTTGCTTTCCACTGCCCCAGTCGAGCAGAAATCTAAGCAGAAGATGAAATCTCCCCTGCCAATCTTGTGCCTACAGACTAGGTCACAGTAGCCCTGGGACTTGAGGTGATAAGCTGTAAGTAGCTTAAGAATAAGCATCTTGATAGGGAGGGCAAGGGAAAATGCAGGAAATCTTTTAAGGTGGTTGATGTGGTACAGATTTTCACTACAACAGCAATGAGTGCATTTTTAACACAAAAAAACCCCCTACCTTCTGCCATATTTCAGATCCCCTCATCAAAACATAACATAGATAACTGATTTTTTTTCAATGCATCATTTACAATTTCATCAAATCTGGGCAAAGCTCTGTGGGTGCATGGTGTGTTTAGTTTTTATTCTATATTCTACACAGCTAATTAACTTGAGGCAGACAGCAGCATAGAACACAAGTTTGGCAAAGCCACTGGCAGCTGAAAACACATCCAAAATGGAGAATGTTGGGCAGCCTTAGCATTATGTAGAATTAAGAGTCATGCCTGCACTAAACAACTTATTAATAGACAGAGTGGCTGGAAACAGCATTCAAGGATATGTATGACTGTGGGTAATGCAGAGTCAGAAAACTTTTTGATCAGTGAAAATTGCTACCTTCTACAGTTCCCTGTGTCTGCAAAGTTACCAAACGTGGGAGGATTATGCTCTGCTGTTACAGGTGACATGAGGCTGCAGATTTCCCTCCCCCACCCTCAGTTTCTGGAAGCTTCATGATTTTTAACAGCTAATGAGTTGGACATCAGTAACAGAAAATATTTTGTTGTTGTTGTTACAGATATATATGGATTTAAAAAAAAAAGTTGCCACAGTATCTCATCATCTCCTGGTTAAATGATAAGTCTATGAAGAAAAAGCTCTTCTCTGAGAGTGAGAAGAAACTGCATCATGGGAATCTGTATTGTCTGTATCAGGGAAAAAAATGTAAATGGCTTTTAACTAGCCACTGGAGAGATAGAGGCAAGTGACTCCTGTGAAGAAATGGAGGAAATAAGGTTTTTTGCTCCCTTTTCTTCCTCTTGTGCAAAGCTATGGCATGTGTGCTGCCCTTCGTGACTGTTCTCCTCTGGGGATGGGCACAGATGTCATGCATGCATCTATTCTTGAGTTTGTGTCTTTCACACTGAATTCTGCCAAGCAGAGAAGAGGTCAATCTTTCTACAAAAGGATGGTTTTTTGATTGAAAAGTTCAAAAAAAGCCAAAGGTTCCAGTATCACCATGTTCCAGTATCTACAGGATGGCTACAGAGAAAGTGGAGGCTCCCTTTTTACAGGGAGAGACGAGGGATAGTGGGTACAAGTTAGTCCAGAGGATTCTGTTCAGAAATGAGGAAAACCCTTCACAGTGAGAACAATTAACCACTGGAAAAATCTCCCCAGGGAAGTGATGGACTCCCCAGTGTTGAACACTTAAGTGCCTGGACAGGGTGCTGGGCCATCTTGTCTAGACTGTGCCAGGAAAGTTTCTACCAGATGTTCCTTGAGGTCCCTTCCAACTCTATATTCTATGGTCTTATAAAATGTATTTTCATTTTGCCTCTTATCTGCCAGACAGAAATCTGACTTGTTCCCTGTAGCAGCTGTCCAGTCCCTCGTGGCCTGGTTGGGTCTAGGGCCTGGGGGAGTCCCTCGCTAGACCCGAGACATGCAGCATTGTGAGGTCACAATTTTCACTTGTCCTCTCCTCCAGGCTCTTTTCGGATTCCCAAAGCCATTTTCACCCTGGGCTGCCCAGTTCCTACTGCTGACTGAGCCAGGAGGTTTAATGGACCAGCAGAGTGGGATCCTGAGCCAGGGACAGTCCTGAACAGCCAGGGCACTGGGACAGACTTTCTTTTGCCAAAGCACCATCCCTTTGAGCAAGCAGTACTAGAAATATTTGCATTTTCCAGGTTTTGTTTTACAAAACCCCAAAGGAGAACAAAGTAGCTTTAAAAGCAAAGACAGTCTTTTTGAGAGCAGATCTTGTTTTATGTTGCCTTATGTTTTGCTTTTTGCTTCACTTTACTTTTTACTTCTTGCAAGGTGAATCCTTTTTGCCTGTCTTGTAATAAAGTTGGTTGAACAGAGTGCAACTCAGAAAGCCACTGTGGCCTGGTGCAGGGCATTCAAGTCCATAGAAAAGATGCCCCTTTTCTACCTGCAAGAGTTTATCCTTGCAAGGGTCTTTGCTCTGGCTGCTGTTGTGGTGCTGGAGTTGAAATACCAAGCCCTGCTTGCCTTTTTCTTTCTCTTCTTTATCTTTGAACTCCAGTAATTCTCCCTCTGCCAAACCTACCCTTTTCCACCGTAGGAGCCAGAAGATCCCGTTTTGGTAAGGGTTTGTGAAGCAATCACATCTGTAGCTTGTGTGAAGTCTTCCACCTCTTGTCTCAAATACATGAGGAAACGCCATATTTACCACTCTTCATTGTAGTGTCTTGCCATTCAGGTGGAAACCCAAAAAAGATATCCAGAAACTCCACAATTACCATGGATATGCACATCACATACTGTGTTATAGAAAGATAAAACTGAAATGTATCAATATATCTGAAAAAAACAAAGTTTCTGTTTTAAAGAAAACTGGTGGTGATGGGCAACAGGATGGGGTTTAGATTGAATTGGATGGAAATGGAATGAATAATGTGCTGTAAGCATACCCTCAGTATTCCCCAGTGTGCACTCACAGTTATCTCTGTGTTCAAAGAGAAGCCTGCTTTTTGCAGCAAAGCTATCATTTAACACACACAGAAAAATAGAACATTATGAGGTTTGAGTTAATATTGTGCTTGTTATCTGTCCTTTTTCTGCACTTATGGGATCAGTGACAGTTTGATTTCTCTTCCTTGCTGTCCCATTTCCCCTCTCTCTATTTGAGCTATTTTGGCAATATTCATACCTAACTGGATAAATGTACTCACAGCTTTTGTTTCAATGCACGTTTATATGCTGATTAAGTAGTTCTTTGATAGCATTATGGCTGGTGAAATATATATATTTCCAAATTTACTACACCAAAATAGAAAACAATAAACAGTACTAACTGACTTTTTGAACCATTATCATTGTATAAAAATACTGAAGTGCAATTTTGAACTGTCTGCAAAATTCTTAGAACATGCAAAGGTCTGCTGCTTTGCAAGACTTCTAAAATATTAGATCAAATTCAATACCTGCACTGATGTGTGACAGTGATCTGGTGCACTATAAGCCATGAGCCTGCTTTTCTTTGCTCTGAAAGCTTTTGAAACAGGCAATATAAAAATCCCTGCCTTTTGTCAGATCATTTTACTGTCTTAATGATGTTTGAATGTAGCATACACTTAGCAAATTTAAAAAACGCTCTTGAACTGAAGTCCTTCCTAATTTGCCAGACATGTGAACAATGAAAATAAATGCGGTGACAGAACTCGTTCTGTGACAGTGACCTTGAGCTGTTGGGAGAGATTTGAAAGCAACACCTGGTGCTCTTCACCCTGAGACCTGTTGCAACAGTGCCCCTCAAACCTTTACTGTGTCGTGAAGGTTTTATTCACTGTAAATCAGATGCGTTCACCTCACTTAGTCTGGACTTAGTGTAATCCTTCATCCTCTGTTCCAGAAGCGAGGATGACCTGCTCAGTTATCCAAGTTCATATTCAATTAGCAGTTAAGGATTCCTAATTTAAATACCCCTAGGGAAAACATAAGCTTTTTAGAAGAGATACTTGGACAAGTTAAGCATGATTCATATTAGCAACAATTTGTAAAAGCTGGGTCTCACTGAAGATTACATCTGTTGTTAAGTGTTAACTTGAATAGGCAGAGACTGTGGTGATTACGTGTATTATCTACGCCCTGGGGGAGCTGTGCTGTTATTTGTGGGAAGTTCATGCTGTACTACTGAATTTGGATGGAAAAAGATTCCAAAAATATGGCAGTGTTTACTTGGAGTGCCAGACTTTCAACAGTTTCCAAATCAGGCTTGAAGTGTTTCGTAGAAAATGCTGTGGGGTCATTGGTCCTTCCTCTTCTAGGGAGAGGGTCTATGGACAATTTAAATAAAAACTGCAAAATGTGGGCCACGCCTTAAATGAAATTTATTAGCTTGTAAAATTTCCTACATTGAGGCATGGCAGTGGCTTCTAAAAGGCCTTTTTTTTTGCACCTGTGCTTGAAAGAGCACATCTTTCAAAACCTGGAAATTGATGTTGACATAAACCTTTAGGATCCGTGCCAAAGCCAGCTGTCTGTGAGGGTGCCAGGAAGGCAATCCTGCTGCCACAGTGCTTCACCTGCCTCAGTGGTTCATCTCCCTGCTGGAGTGGTACTGGAGCAGTCGCTGCTGAGTGAGCAGGTAAACACTGGGGAACTGCTGATCCGTGACAGACCGAATGGGGAACTGCTCTGTGGCAGGCTTCTGGCTTGTGAATTTATGTGTCTTTTCCAGGTACAGATCCTATCTGCCACCTGTGCTGCAGGGATGCACACTACCAAAGAAATAGAAAAAAAAATGACCAGGACTGACTCGGGCTCAGTACACCTACTACAGTTAGAAAATGTTTCTTTTTGCCATTGGTCTCTTTAATTTAAGAAAAAAATAAAGTAGAACTAAGCAAAATTTGAGCCTTGAAAGCTTTCCATAGTATCTTACAGTATTATAGCTCTGATGTGTGGTCCATTATTTTCCCTTGAACCATAGGACTCTGTTTGCCTGGAGTTCTTGCCACAGACTCCCATATGGGATGGGGATGTAGTATTCCACTGGGAACCTCACTGCAGGGGCATAGATGGAAAAGAAATATGAACTATCTGAAATTCAACTTCTAAGAGGTATTGCAAAAACTTACATTTCAAAAATCCTTTTTGCTTTTTGCATAATCTTTTTTTTTCCATCTTCTCACCTTTGTATTTTTTAGTTTAGAAAAATACCCACTCTCTTCCATGGAAAGCAAAAACTCCTAAGAGAAAGGGTTAGTTGGATAGTTTTCTTGTAAAGTTTCACAAGAAACTTTTCAGCCATCCACAGTGTTAAAATTTCCAATTTTTTCTTTTCCTTCCTCTTATAAAAACATGTTTTACTATTGTTAATAAACTAAAAGGTTCAATGTGAGGAATGATATAGTAACAAAATAAAATTAGGGTAAGAAAACTACTTCCTTATTTTTCCATAATTTCCCTTGTTAAGTGTATAATATCCTGTGCTCTCCTTTGTCAATGTGGGCCTGTGCCATGAAATTAAATCAATAACCACTGTGCTGAAATTGAACTCTGAGGGGTAAGAAAACCAACACCTCACACTATTAGTATTTTTCCTTTCATTTCTTATTTATTTCCCTTTGTCTTTGGGTAGTAATCTATGCTTGTTCTGAACAAGCACCACTGGATATAGTACAATACCACATAAATTATGTGATGCTGTACAGCTACGTTGCACTCAGAAGGGAGAGTTGGAAAGGTTGAAACAATTTTAGGTGATTGAAAATTTGCATCCTTTTTCATTGAAAATTACAAACCCTGATTGTAACGTGATTTGCTGTGAGGATGGAAGGTGTGGTTGTGGTGAGAGTTCAAGAAAAAAAATACATCAGACTTTCCTTACTTGTGTCCTTACCTTATTTTCCAGAACATGGACAATTGTATAAATTTGAAAACAAAAAGAAATACTGAGGCTGAGGGTATTTGTACGGTCAGTGGCATCACAGGCGAGGCCTGAGGTGAGCAAGCTCTTGTGTGAACATACTGCCCATGGACTGGTGAAGTGCAGCTGGACTTTGCTGAGGGGTTTCCTATGCCCAGGCTCTGAAGTGCCCATTCCAGTGTCCAGTCTCGGCGGGCATGAATGCCCAGCAGATTGGATGTGTCCTGGCTACGGTCTACCCTGCACATACCAACTTCTCTGCAGACACATTGTCCTCTTTTTGCTACCAAGAGGATTTTTCTCTCACAAAAGCTTGAGACTTGCTTTGACAAAAATGCACTTGGACAGGAACACATGTAAAACAAAACAAAAGTATGGAAAACCTTATAAATTACTGTTTCTGCTGCATATCATGTTCCAAAACATTAAAGACTCCACAGGAACAAGAGTTCACAGCACACACAGTGGTGTTTTCAGTTTGGGGTTCTTTCATGGTCTTTTGTTATTTATTTCTGTTGGAAGTTCCTCTGAAACTGACTAAAATGAATTATTAAGCAACCTTGAGTAACTGCTGTTTATGCATTGAATTTCTAGACTGTTGTGATTGTTGTGTTTGTTTACCTTGTATATTAACAGGGTTAACAAGTTAATAGTAATAAAAATAATCATCACCCTGAGTTTACACTGTGCAGAAGCTGATTTTTCTTTTTTTTTTTTTTTTTTTTTTTTTTCCCTTCTCCCCCTTTTACTTGCCTTCCTGACCTGGACTTTACCCTTGTGATGTTTCTGTTTGCTAACACTGCAGGCTGAGCTAGACGGGAGGGTGCTGCCCTAGTCATGAATCTTGTTGCAGGTGGGCTCCCCCAGCAGGCAGTCAGCACTCGCTGTGCACACTTCTCCTCCTGCACCGACACTCATCCCCGGATCCTGTCCCTTGTGCCAGGCATGGCCACCTGCACATCAGGGCATTTTCATGTTGATGCTGTGCTCCCTCTGTGCAGTGCAGCTGGTGCTGGGGGGCATGAAGGGAGTTCAATAATTTCGTGTCAGCAGGTAAGGTTCCAGTCTTGCTTTCAGTGAAGTGAGCTCCTGCTGTGTCCATCCAAAATTATATCTTTTGGGGCTTTTATTTATTGCTAGTGGGAAAGAACAACGCAAGATAAAATGCAGCAGTCCTGCATCTAGTTGGTCCTAGACCTGTTTTTATCACCTGGAGGTCAGGCACCCTATACCCTCCTAGCCAGGGTATTAGAAATATACTTGGCTCAGCTTTGTGTTACCCTTTCAGCATACCCTGAACCCTCGAAATGGGCTGAAACATACAAAACAGTTAATTGGGCAAGTGGATTGAGGGGTGTCTGCATTTGCAGTTGCACTGACGCATCCATGGCACCTTCAAGAACGGTAAAAAACAGCAGGGAAGGATAGACAAACACCTCAGTGGCAGCAGAAACAGGACACGTGTCTAGAGCCTTCCTCCATAAATTGTCTCAACTTCAAGTTGAGGTTTTATTGCGACTTATCAGACACACACTGTAGTGAAAGTTAAACTTTTTGAAAATCTCCAAGGACAGAGCTCCTCCAGCCTGTCAAGGGACTTGCTTCAGTGGTGGACCAGCTTCATGGTGAAGAATGTCTTTCTTTGCATCCACTTACAGCTGCCCTTGCTCCACTGCAGTCATTATGTATCATTCTTTCAGTGTGAGATGCAGAAAGATCTGGCTCCCTTATCTACAACCCCTAAAAGTAGCTGAAGACAAAAATTGGCTCCCTTCAGCCTTCACTTCTCCAGACTGGAAAACCCAGCTCCTTCTATCTCGTGTTCAAATTTAGCACACATGCTCTCAGATCTGGAATATTTACTTTTACATAATGTCCAATTTTAAATAATTGGTTAGAATTTTTAAATGCTCTTTTTTTTTCTTTTTTTCTTTTTTTTTATGGATTTGATCACTTCCTTGAATCCTTTTGTTCCTGAGGCCAAAAAATGACCTCACTCATTCAAGTCTACCCTCTGTCTAAGCAAACCCAAAATGTAACCAGCAGAGGAAGTGTAAAGGCCATTTTCTGTGGTTAACTCATGTCCTCCTGCTGAGTCTAAGCTCAGAGAGGCTGAGCTTAATGGGCAGAAGTCAAAGGCTCTGAGACCTTCCTTTTTCTCCCCTTCTTTTCCACCTTCCTGAAGGCTTTCAAAGGATGCTGTTGATGCCAGCCCCACTCTCTGCAGCCCTCTCTGGGAGTCCTGATGCCTGGCCATGACGATCTAGGATCTTTGCTGATTTTTCTGCTGCTTCTTGAGGAGCCTGACCTCAGGTCTTGGAGGATGCTCTCCTGGTGAGTCAGTGCACTGGTTTTAGGCACTCTGTGCTCCTCCTGCTCTGTGTGTATGCTGGCTACAGCACTGCTCCCAGCTTCCTTTTCTCCTTGCCGTAGCTGCAGGATAGGATTTTGCCTTCTCCTTTAGCTAATAAAGATGCTTAGAGACCTTTTAAAATTATTTTTCATTACTGGAAGCCTTGTATAGGGCCTCAGCTCAAGTAACTTGTTCAGTCTTACAGTCTAAGTAAAGGTGAGTATTTTATTTTCTGTGTTGTTGCTTTCTATACAATATTGATGGACATCATGAGGTGTGAATATGGCTGAACTTTATGGGTGTGCTTCTTCATTTCTTTAGGCTAAGTGAAAAAAAAAAAAAAAAGTGAGGCCATGTAGTCAATGAGAGCTGAGAAAGNGGCCGTGCGCCCAGCTTCCTTTTCTCCTTGCCGTAGCTGCAGGATAGGATTTCACCTTCTCCTTTGGCTAATAAAGATGCTTAGAGACCTTTTAAAATTATTTTTCATGACTGGAAGCCTTGTATAGAGCCTCAGCTCAAGTCACTTGTTCAGTGTTACAGTCTAAGTAAAGGTGAGTGTTTTATTTCCTGTGTTGTTGCTTTCTATACAATATTGATGGACATCATGAGGTGTGAATATGGCTGAACTTTATGGGTGTGCTTCTTCATTTCTTTAGGCTAAGTGAAAAAAAAAAAAAAAAAAAAAAGTGAGGCCATGTAGTCAATGAGAGCTGAGAAAGAAGTTGCTGCACAAGACAGTAATTAGTAGTTAGCCTGACAATCTCCAGCAAAAATCGAATCTTTATGGCCCAGTCGTCTCTTTAGTGACTTGGTATAAACACAAAAGCTGGGTCACTTGATACTGCTGTGTGGGCTTCAGGGCAGGAAGCAGTCAGGGAGTGGAGAGAGGTAGCAGACTGAGACAAAGTTTAGCTTTAAGAGGAAGCAGAGGTAGTACAGCTCCAGGTGTTGGACTCAACAAAAGCTGATCTGAAAATTGTAGCCAAACTTGCTTCTGTAGTTTTCCCTCAAAGAACACCATTTTATGTAAACTGTTTGTAAATACATGTGGTTGTACCAAAGGAATGCTGAACTTACTGGATTTCTTTGTAGAGGATTCTGGTAATGCATGTAAGGGTTGCTAAATTTTCCAAACTGAGTCCAACACATGTGTCTTTCTCCAGTAATCTTGCAGTGCAACTTGCCTGTGAACTGAGCCAAAACTTTACCCCAAATCTTGTTGTGTTCTTATAAGATCCAGCATGATGGAGCTCATTGTTTTGCTTGTGTGGAAAGGCTGTTGACAGTGGGGCCATGTGGGGCTCCAGCCAGTCTCCAGGATGGATAAGCTCACTGTCGTGGTTTAGGAATGGTATCTCCCAATTTCACTAAAACACCCCAGACAGTGTGCTGCCCACTCACTTCCATCCCGCCTTCCTGTGAGACAGGATGGAGAGGAGAATTGGGGCTATAAAAAGGTAAAGATCATGGGCCGAGAGAAGAACAATTCACTGGAAACAGCAATGAGATAAGAAAGCAAGCAGTAACAACAACAACAATACAAATAACAGAGTATACCAGACAGGCAAGCCATCCGCAGGTGATTGCTCACCACACAGAATCCGGCACTACACAACAGCACACCCCGGAAAACCAGGGAAACACTACCACCCTCTGTCCCCCCTGCCACGGCATCGGGTGGTATGGAATTACCCCCGGGTCCTGGCCATGCCCCTCCTGGCTGCTGCAAAAGTTAACTCTGTCTTGCCTGGAACCAGGACACACACCTACAGAGAAGACTGTGCCCTGGTTCTTCACAGCCATGCAGCAGGCTGATCATAGTGGTTAAACAATGACATTTCCAAGGCTTGATTTCTGCTCATAATGAAGTCGTGAGGTGAATCTGGGCTTAAAGTCTAGCCACAGTGAGTGTGCCAGATACATTTAGGTTTTGCACTCTATAAAGTAAAAAATTCGCAGCTTTAGGCATTAAATTTGGCGTTTTGCTATTGATATTTCCAATGCAAATGTATATATTTCCACTTTTGTCTGCTTTTTAAACCTGTCTCTTCATTTGACTATTGTCTTTTATCTGGAGTGTATACAGTGCCTCTTCTGTGTTTTCCTGTCCTCTTTCTTTCAAGAGACATTCTGGCTTTTATTATGTTCACATAAAAGTCTTAGAAGTGTTTCCTCCCTGAGAATTACAAGTCATCAGGACAGCAGTAACTAGTGTAAGTATATTATTATTTATTATGTTTATCTTGTGTAGGAGTATAGCAGGTACTCTGAGTTTGGACTGTAGTACAGTGAAATCAATAGGAAATGATCCTTAATTAATTGGGCTTCTGTTCCTAAAGTAATTCAGCACTTCCACTGAGAATTAACTCATCAGCTTCTCTTGCTAAGTAAACATCACAATAAATAATACAAACTGTTGCTTTCAGAATGTTTTGTTTTCCTGCAACTCAAAAGGAGCTTTTGTTTAAAGTTTAAAATTTTTATGGATCTATGCCTCTGGGCATTTTAGATGTAAGATGAATAAAAAATGATCTAGGGTTTTATTTAGAAAACCATTCCTGTGCATATATAGGCTTGTCATTTTGAAATGAAATTTTCATACAAACTTTCGGCCCAAGGGACCGAGTAGAATCTTCAAATTTAACAATTTATAAGTATTCTGCCACTCAATGGATCCGAACAATATGTCCACACCAAACCATTCCCGTGCACTTTGAGTTTTTCATATTTACTGGGAGTTAGCACAGTGTGTCTTTACATCACTATCTGCAATATGCAATTAATTCAGCAAAACTAGGCAACTTCACAGACTGCTAAAAGCTACTAATTAATTCTAACTTCAAATGTCTGTAAAGACACGCTCCATCTGACCACGATGAATCTTACAGCTAGGATTGCTATTTGTCAGAGGAAAAACAACTTCCAAATTGTCGCATCTCTCCAACAACGTGGTTCCTTCCCAAATTGTCAGTGCTGTGCTCTTTTCAGGCTGCCAGGTAGGAGTAAATGAGCTGGCTCACATACACAAACCCAGCCTGCTTCATCCTTGCATCCCAGCCCTCGAAAGCCAGCGCGGTTGTGTAAGGATCTGTGCTCATACAGTATCCGAGATGCGGTTTACTCTCACCTCCCTCCTTCCTCCCGTTCCTCCAGGTCCTGCTTTTTCATTTGTGACAGCGTGCTTAGATTGTGTGGGATGCCAGAGGCGGGGGAAGAGGCCCGGGGCGAAATCCCAGAGCTAACTTTGCACATCGGCTGCCACCCCATGAGCACCATCTAGCTGACTCCTAACACAACAGCACGGCAGGCTGAGCAGGGGCAGCCACTGAAACCCATTGAAGCAAGTTTGCCATGCCACAGCTGGGTGATGTAAGCTGTAAAAATACTGGGGAGCACCTGGGAGCCTGATATCTGGATAAACTGCTTGCCACAAACATCTCTGGTTCTTTCACGGTGCAGTGACGTGGCAAAAGTATCTTCTGCTCTGGGGTGTCTGCACGGAGCAGACTTCACAGTCTGAGGATCAGAGGTTCTCACCTTTTGTACTCTATAAATATCAAGGGTATTGCATTGCATTTGTTTTCAGCTGATCAATTCTCTGTAAAGACAGCACTGTGCTGAAGGAGAAGCATTGAGCTGAAGCCCAAAAACCTTCCTTTGCCTGAATATGCTGTGTGATTCTTCACTGAGAAACAGAATTGAGAAACTATTTATATAGATTTTCTTCAAACGTGTTCTGTAAAGATGACTTAATTACTTCTTGCATAGTCACTTGAAAATGAAAAATCCTATCATGTTCAGAACTGGGAAGGGCTTTTACTCCATTTTGAAGGAAAATAGTAGTTCCCTGGGTCATGGGGTCTTTTGTGGAGGGGCATGGTTTGTGGTTGGGATTTTGTGTTGTTGTTACCGATTTTACCTTTCCAATCCTGATGTAAAAAGTCTCGCTGAAGAATTTCCCTGGAATGATGACAGCCTACAATTATAGAGGCACTGCTTGTTGTACCCTTGCATAGCTACACTGCGGGGATGATTTGCATTGTGGAAATGGGGCAATCAGGGGTCGACTGCACTGAGTGTGACTGTGAACTATGAAATCGTCTTTTCCCTGTGTCTTTCGGTTTAAGTAGGCATCTGTTCCTTCCTTTCTCTATATCCATAGCCCATGAGTTCATCTTTTCTCAGGCAAAGAAAAAATTCCTGGCTTTCCTGACATGTGTTCCACTTGGCAGTATTCAGTGCAGAATGGCGGTGTGAGGAAAGAGGCTGAGTGGGAATTGGGGGAACGCTGCAAGGAGGTGTGGAAGGATTGTATTTATTATTCAGTGTATGAAGAGCAGCTTCTAGTCTGACTGCTGTTCATTTATACGTTAGAAAAATCCTGATCACATTATGCATTTCCCTATGAAAATTCACATTTTAAGTGAACAAAAAATATTGGGCAGTGTAGCAGACACCCAGTCATGTGGATATTTGGTACATAAAATTAAAGAATCACACCTGTGATCCACAGTAATGGACTCTGCAGACAGTGCAGCTTGAAAATGTTTTTGTTATTAAACCAAGAAGGAGATGGAACCACCTAGAAAAGTACATAGTGTCAGCTCACACATCCTCAGGTGCACAAATGTCAGTCTCTAAAGCTGGTTGGAAGCTGAGAGTGAGAAGATACTGATAGACTAAACCACTGGCAATAACATTCAAATCTGTGGGGTGTTTTTAGGTTTCTTCAATGTTTCTGAAGAAAGGTTGATAAAATGTCTCAGAAAAATTGATAGGTTTTCGAATGATGGGACCAGCTTTTACCTGATAGGGGAGCATGGCTGTGCCTTTGATGGTGCAGTGAAAAGTTGTCTGTCCTGACAAGCCCCACTCTGGGTGCAGCTGCTCCAGTTCCTGATCTCTGCATGGTGCTGCTGGTGAGTTTATGACTTTCCCAGTGCCTGCAGTCAGCCTAAACTGTTCCTGTATTCTCTGCCCTATCAAAATCAATTTGGCGAGCAGTGCTTCATTTGAGGGTTGCTCTAGTTCATGTAGTAGTGGCTGTCTGCCAGCTGGTTTGAAGTGATTTTGGCAATTGTCTCCTTGCTCTGGCCAGTGTCATTGAAGCTGTAAGAGCTGGGTGTGCGTCAGTAGACTCATCCACTGTGCTGAACTCCAGCAGACTCTTTAATTTAAACCAAGCAGAGATTCTTCAGAGCTAAGTGGCATGAGTGTTGGCACACCCAGAAAATACATGGAGCTTGTGTTACCTCCCTTATCCCAAAAACATGTCAGCAAAGCAGGCTTCTTGGGAACTGGCTAGCTCCTATCATCAAGAACACGATTCTGCAACCTGCAGGAGAATTACTACAGGGTTGCCAAAGCAGTCTAGAAAGACTTATTTTTTAAAGATAAGAAATGATAATTTATAGATGTATTCATTGTGTAATTGATGTCTTGTTTCTTTGAGAAAAATGAATGGTGTTTCTTCCTTCACCACTTTTTCCGAATGCCTGCTGTAAAAACGAATTCCTTCATCGCCAGCCATCCCTTAAGTTTTCTTTTAAACAGAGTTGTTGTAAGCATAAAAAATTGTGTGAAAGCCTGCAGGTGATCCTCATATTGAAAGACTGATGTGATTTTTATATTCGGGAATGCACTCCCCGAACGCCTCACCTGCAGTGTTGAATTTTTCCATGCAGGGGAAAAGAAGCAGCGGTCCTTTATAAATTGTTCTGCCTCCAGTGAGTGGAAACAAACGATAAGCTGCATGCACTCAGGTATGGTGTACCTAAAAATGTAAATAAATGCCTACATGCTTGAGACAACAGCTCCTCTGACTTCATTTTTGTGTGTGTTGATCTGGGAGTTAGCATAGACATCTTTTCCCAATCCCCCTACCCTTGCACAATGTTCCATCCGCTATGAAGAGATCGAGTGCTACTAGAGGGCTGGTGCAGGAAAACAGCATTTCTCTCTTTATTTACATGTTGCATTCCCAGTCTGGCCTTTGGGAAGTCTAATGATTTCTCCTGACTCTGCGCTTGATTAAAGATAGAGTGGTAATGCGGTCTGTGTTCTTCCCTCAGCTGTTGTGAGGAGAAATATATTGATATTTTTAGGTAGACAAATACAAGGACTGGGTCATGTATATTCTTTTCTCCTAGGGGAGCAGTCATTTTTACACCTGTAGAGAACAAAGACATGGTAAAATATGAAACCTCTGTGAATTTAATTGTACTCCATATCGTATTTTTGAGTACCTTCTTGTAAAATGGTGCATAATTTTTGATGAACACAAGACTAAAGGTCTCCTTTGGATTTATATTCTAAGTATTTGCATAAATTTAGCTCCATAAAATTACTTTATTTGCAAATCAAAATGCACACACAGATGTACCTTTCAGAGCTTAATTTTGTAAACAAGGCATCATACTCTGCTCTCAGTGAAGCTGACACTACTCTATGGTAACATCAGTAGATTAACTTGAGATTTAAAGCTGGGTAACTGAGAGCTGCATTTGGCCTAAAGACTCCAGAGTGAGAAGCATGTCATCAGTCATCTGCCCAGTGAGTGCAGTCTACCCAGAATATCTACAACTAGAGGAAAAATTTTGTGCCAGTCAATTTTTAGTCTGTTTTAACACCCACATTTTTCATCCCTATCTCATTCTTTTGTTAGTTAAATAAGATTTTTCTTTTTCTTGCATGCACATCAGGGAGCTCAGACTCTTGCTTTATCCAGATACAAAGTCTTAGTGCTATTTTTATGTGGACAAAACAAAGCACCATCCATTTACTTTAGTAGGAGATTATCTGCAGACAGAGCAATGGTCTAATCGTGGTCTCAAGGGCTTTGAAATATTAGACTAGATTTCAGTCCCAAGTTATTCTGTTATCTGCTTCTCTGATGAGAACATGCTGGGTGAAAGGAAGACCTTATAAATTGCTTCACAGTTGTAAGATTGCTACAAAAATTCCCAGCTGATAAATAGTGTATTGTGACTGCCAGACAACTGCAAGAGACTATATATACATATCCTACATGGCCCTAACCTTAATATATGATGAGTATATTCCTTAGTGCGTGGCAGAGATTTCTGTTGTTCAAGCTGCAGAATACTGTCACCTGCCACAGACTGGAGCTAAGTTACCTACCACTCTAATCATTTGGTAGCTCTGGCTGCCTAATATTATCTGAATTTCAATTTTTCTTCCAACAACATAGGCCAGGACTTAGTTTTTAATTTATTTCAGGCACTGAAACAAATATACCGATGGGACACAAAATTTTAAATTTCAAATTATATATATAGGCTAGAGGTAAAATCATAAAACTATTTT
This sequence comes from Dryoscopus gambensis, assembly GCA_013389985.1. Classification (NCBI taxonomy): domain Eukaryota; kingdom Metazoa; phylum Chordata; class Aves; order Passeriformes; family Malaconotidae; genus Dryoscopus; species Dryoscopus gambensis. The sequence goes on along the minus strand of WEIT01002013.1, from coordinate 39,991 downwards.
GAAAACGTCAAGTTTAAATCCTCTGAGTGTTTTGTTAAATATGTAGAGGCTACTACAGGCTAATGAAAACATGCTTTAAGTGCCTACTAAGAACCCTAGGTGGAATAAGTATAATAGCCTCATCTCCTGAAATATGGAGTCGATACAGAACCATTATAAGCACAGTGCATTAGCACATCCAGAACTAATGGTGACCTTAGCTTTAAACACTACTTGCTGAATTTGAAATAACATTTCTGATGGGAAACAGATTGCATTTTCCCAGGGAGGAAGGATGTTCAGGCACATGAAAGTAGGTGCCAACCTTTGCTACCAGGGCCGATTATAGAAAAGGCAACAGATCCTGAGGTTAATCCAGGATCATACCTGGGCCAGTTGTTGGGTCATGATTTTGTGAGTGTTCTTCATCAATCAGGCATTCTAAAAGAAGTGTAAGAGGGGAAAAGAAAAAAAAAAAAAAGAAAAAAAAATCAATGATAAGAGGAGACGAGCACTATGCATAGACCAGGCACTGAACTTAGAGTTGGTATCTTTGGCACATTTTGGATTCAGTGTTGTCCTTCACAATCTTTGTATGGGAGTTTGAACCTGTGTTCAGAGTCAACCTCGAATTCTAAACACTGGGGTTCACATTTAAAAATTTTTTATTGTTTTTACTGTAACACTCCAGCTTGGGCACTTCCAGGAAAATGCAGCTCAGTAAGAGCTCTGGTGTGAGCTAGGATCTTGTAGAAAGTCAGAGATCAGTGCCAAGACAAAGATCTCAAGGATCCCTCTCTCCTGCAATAGTCTGCTCCAAGTTAAACCAAGGAGAAATTGTTGAGGACAAACACTCAGCACATCAACTGCATTGTCTCAAAGTGAGCTTCTTCTACCAGTGCCTCCGGCTGTCTCAGTCTTCAGGCTTCTCACTTCTTAGCCCCACAGCACTTACCTGGCCTCAAAACTGAGTGGCAGACACTATCTTATTTCTTGTTTATGCAGGGCCTGACTCCTTCCCTGTGTTATTTAACCTGTGGCATCAGCAGAAGCCCATGGCAGGGCACGACTGCTGTTTTGGGGGCTGGCAGAAGCCTGAAAGGGTTGTGATCTGAGAGCAGAGCAGCAAGTTCTGTGCTGAGGTTAGGCTGGGTTTCTTCAGAAATAACAGTCTTGGTCACAATTAGCATCCTGTACACCTTTGGTTTGAAAAATAAAAAGAGCTGGAGGGGGAAGGGAGAAAAAGAGGGAACATTCCACTGCTATATTTAAGCTGTGGTATCATGGCTCAGCTTTCAATCTCTCCTGTGATAATAACTTCTGAAACAGAGAAAAACACTGTAAAAATGATTGGACAAAGTGTGTGTATCGCTTGTCACACAAAGGGCTATTATTTCTCACTGCATGTGTACTTACCATTAGAGAAGTTTTAAGGGTAATATAAAAAAACCCCAGATGACAGTTGCCAAAGGCATTTTAAGATTAACTAGCATAATTGTACTTCCAGATGGAGGGAGGTTCATAAACAACTTGATATTCACTGACCTTAAGGAGGCAGAGGTGATGTGTTCAGCCCCTGGAAGAGGCATTTACTTCTTCCTTCAGTAAGTGTACCTCTAATCCTTCCCCTCTCACCAGTTTACTGCCACAGCAGCGGCACTGGCCTGGCATCTGGAGGGAGCTGTTTGTCTGGTTTGGGAAGATAAGGTTGCAGCGTGGAGATGCTGAGCAGGGCTGGGGAATTGAGGCAAGGCAATGGGGCAGCAGGTACAAATACAGTGAGGTGAGCACAAGCACCTGCTTCTTAAATGAATCCTTATGTTTGCAAACTGATTAAAAGCTAAGCTGCTGTCTTTATTGAGGTGAGGAGTGGGGCAAACTGGAACTCCACTGAAGATGATAAGGAGCAGTACCTTTTTGGATAGCCAGGAGTTTAGATATGATTATTCTGCTGGGAGAAGCTTTTTTGCTAATTGTGGGAAGGTGAAATCTTATTCTCAGAAATCCCTCTGTGTTGCTGGTTTATCCTTTCAGATAAAAGGCTCTTCATTTCCAAAGAAAGCCCATGTGCCCCCCTGACATACAATTACACTGATTGCTTGCAAGTAGCCTGTTTTTAAGGACAGACCCTTTGCTCTGTGTGAGCAACCCAAAGATTAAACTAATTCCTGGCCACATAGTATCAGACATTTAAGTAATTTTTGAGATGAAGCAGTGCTGGTGCCTCAGTGTCCTTCATGCCCTTATTCTGCCCTGCCTTTTGCCTTCAGGGAGAGCAGTACTGGCTGCTCTCTTGCAGTTATTCGCCAGCATCCTGCACCAGGTGCCAGGGGTGAGCAGGGGCAGGCACAAGGAGCAGTGGGTTTTCCCTCCCAGTTATGGTGAACATAACTCCTACTGAGACCAGTATTTCTCATGCAGTGATAAGTTTTGAAAGAAGCTTTATTTGTGGAAATCCTGCTGCATTCTTAAAAGTTATATCAGTGTCCCAGTTCTCCAAAAATATTAGTTAGGATTTGAAGGGATCTGCACTCATGAAGCCTGTACCTTCTGGAGTAAGAAAAATACCTACAGAATATACATTCATGCACATGGCTCCTAAATGGTTTATGTTTTTCATCAGTGTGTTGTGGAAACTGCGCTGCTGACAAGACTTCCTGCTCTGCTCTCTGTATCTCATGGACAAAAGGGAGGGTGTCTTTGGATGTTCTCAAAAAGTTAGAGAACAAAAACATGAGGATCTCATTAAACTACAATAATTAATGAGCAAAAATAGAGGATTTTTTTAGTAGTATAGCACTGGAAAATAATACACATTTCAAGGATCCAAGCCCTATGTAATTCCATGTTTTGAGTATTAGTTTTGATTTTGAAGTATTACAACTGGTTATATAGTGTTAAACGATGTTGAAAGCAAACAGCTTGATCACAATGCAGGAAGTCTTGGAGCTTCCTGTAGTCATTGTAGATGTTAGGCCACAGAAGCAGAATGGCAGTCCTTTAAAGGGGTATATATTTATAAATATATAAAATTTTAAATCGTTATTTTAGATTTTGGACATCCAGCAATAAGATGCAGTCATGTTTTGTTCTAATACTTAAATTCCTGGAATATTATAAGAGAAACAAAAATGAAGGTATAATTTTGAGCTGATATTCAGATCTTCCACCAAGGCAAATCCGTTTGACTTTGAGTTGTATGGTCTTTTTGCAGACTTGCGAGGTTTTTGATGAAAAGAACACAGACATCCTTAAAATATAAAATTTTGGTGCAAGGCAGGCTCCAGCATCACCTCTGTCTGCTGTGAATTGTGCCACTCTTAAGGACCCTTAGTGTGATTCTGTAAGAAACTTATTAGGTGATGTGATCATCTGAAGGATACTGCATAAAACATTAGCAACAATAGAAATTGTCAACTGCACTGATCTTGTGCTATATTCTGATTTTGATTTTATGATGCAGATGCATATCTTTATAGCTATGTTGTGGATATATTTAACCACACACTACAATGTTTTCAAAGATTAAAGAGGTTTCTAAATCTTTTCTAAAGCACCTTTGAAAAAAGGCATCAATGAACTTTATGAATAGTGAATATTTGAATCTATAATGCATTTCTAAAAATTACAATACAATGATAGTATTGATGTCTTTTGACAAAGCATAAGGGAAATATGAAGATTATTTTAATACAATTTTATTCTTCAATTAAAATATTCATGATCACCTTTCATTACTTCAGCTCCCTGATCATTATGAAAAATGTAAATTATTTCAATTCACTTATTCAGATTATGCACAGGAAGAAAAAATATTGAACCCTACTGTATACTGACTGACCACAGACAATTTTCATAGGACTGTAGCCCCAGCCAGGTTTCTAAATTTGGCTTCAGTATTTTAATTAAAATGGGCAGACTTTCCTACACAACAAAATAACAAGGGCCAGAATCCTTGTGTGTGGCTTATCCTGAAAATGAGAATTGTTGTGATGCTGTTCCAAATTTTATAGGGTGCTCATTTACTCCACTATATTACGACCCTCACAGATCTACATCTCATCTTTATGAAGTTTTATGAACTGTATTGCATAGATGACCCTAGATTTCATTCCCTAGTCCTCACTGCTCTTAGAGAAATACTAGAAAATGGTGTTCATCAACAGGGATGGTGGGACTGTTAAAGCTCTTTTTGGACTGCTGATATTCACGGAGCTTGCTCCTTGCAAATGGCTTTTGCTTTCGGCTCCTGTGTCCATTGCTCACTCATTTTCAGTTTTCATCCTTTCCAGCTCTCTTCTACCTAACCCATCCTTCAACCTCTAAGATTATTCTTTTTCTTTGCCTTTTTAGGACTTTTTGCTGTCACCATACTGGTCTTTCTACCCTCCAAACCTGCACTCCTGATTCTACTGACCTGAATCTTCCCACTAGTTTCTCTTCATTTTGCACCTCTGCTTTCTCTTTCTTCTTCCAGGGAATCAGAACAGGTCCCTGTGTACCTGTAACACATCTCAGACACCACCAGGTGCTGAGCCTGTGCTGAGCACACCAAAACAGGGCTGATACAGTGACCATTCATGTCCCCAGCAAGCAGCTGGCTGAGGTCCTCTGGGGAGGAGAAAGCTTTCAGAGAGGTGTCTGCAGGTTTTGTCTTCTGCCGCTGTCTCTCACCTGGAAACATAAAGCTACGCAGAATATCAAAGAGGCAAAGAGTAACAGTTTTGTGTATTTGGCTCACTTACAGTATAGGACTCCCTGGGAAACTGCCCTTAGGGACGAGATTTTTAAGGATGCTTTCCATAGGGTGCAAAAGCTCTTGATCCCCAGGTGTAAGAAATCAGGAAAGGAAGGCAAGAGACCTGCTGGGTTGAGACTGAAGGGCAGGGAGGAAATGCACAGGCAGTGGAAGCAGGGACAGGTGACCTGGAAAGAGTCCAGAGGCACCGTCCAATCACGTAGGGATGGGGTCAGGAAGGGCAGGGCCTGGATGGAGCTGAACTTGGCAAGGCATGCAAGGAATGACAGGGAAGGCTTCTACAGGTATGGCTTCCAGAAAAGGAATGTCAAAAAAAGCAACGTAACACTCCACCAAATGAGTAAACACTGGTTACAAGAGATGAGGAGAAGGCTGAGGTACTCAACAACATTTTGCTCAGGCCACCTCCACCAGGGTGGAAGGGGGTAGGGGAGGGGAGGGGAGGGTGTCCTAGCCTTGGGATGCCAGAAATTTCAACATCAAGAAGACTGCTGATGTAGGGCTTGAGTGGATTTTGTTTTTTCATAAATATAGAGAGTAAAGGCCTGGGCAGGAGAGATGGAATCACTGATCCAGGACATGGAATGCTCTTAGTAGCTGTGGCTATCCTGTAATAGACTTTACCATGTGCATCCATTTCTCCTAAAAACCCTTCTCCTAGAAAAGGACAGTTTGTCCTAGGGAAGACCTTTCCTGAGGAGAGGCACCAGCGAGTGTTTGAGAGGGAGGAAAACTTCACATAGCACAGGAAAACAGATGTATAACAAATTTTTTCGTGTTTAACTTTTCTTTGTTTAATTTGTTTAATTAAAGAGGGGGATGGAGGAAGGGACAGGGATGATTTATCTTCATAATTCCTAAACCATGCATTCCAGCACTCAAGATGGAATGTGCCACCTGAGGAAACTGAACATGCCTAAGTCTACAGAACCTGACGAGGCCTGAGGGAATTGGGTGATGTAGGTGCCAAGCCACTCTCCATGACACTTGAAAAGTCAGGGCTGTCAGGTAAAGTCCCTGGTGACTGGGAAAAGGGAAACATTGCACCCATTTTTAATAAAGGGTAGGAAGGAGGCCCCTGGCAGTTACAGACCTGTCAGCCTCACCTCTGTGCCTGGGAAGATCGTGGAACAGCTCTTCCTGGAAGCTGTGCTAAGGCTCATAGAGGACAGGGAGGTGACTGAGGACAGCCAGCACAGCTTCACCAAGGACAAGTCCTGCCTGACCAACCCAGTGACCATCTGTGATGGAGTGACTGCATCAGTGGAGAAAGGAACGGCTATGGATGTCATTTATGTGGCCTTTTGTAAGGCCTTGACACACTCTTGTACAACACCCTTTTCTCTAAACTGGAGAGAGGTGGATTTGATGTGGGGATGAGGAATTGGTTGCGTAGTTCCATCCAGGAGATAGCAGTCAGTGGCTCAATGTCCAGTCAACAATCAGTGAAAGGTGGTGTCCCTTGGGGGTCCACACTGAGACCAGGAGTGTTTAGTGTCTTAATCAATGACATAGACAGTAAATTTGAGTGAACTTGATGGCTCTTAAATGTCCTTTCCTACTCAAACTGTTCTGTGATTCTATGACTGGTGCTGTCTGCTTTAGGCATCATTGGAAAATGTACACGACTCAGAGGAGCACACCATAAACCCTGCAAACAATTGTGCAAAAACTCAGGGTTTACAATTTCCTTTCCTGAGAAGAGAGAGTTTACCAGCTAAAGCTGTGCTAAATTATGGAAGAGAAAATCAAGTGCTATAATTGTGGGTGTTTATCACAGTTACAGTTTTTTCTATTCATAGAAATTTGATTTGAACAGGGTAAATCTGTGCCCACAATACAAATGAGATCATCTTCAAACAAAGTAAATGGAAGAGGCACTTTTTATGGCTTTGTTTTATAACTGTTCTGCTTGAGGAGTTGATCTTAAGTTTCTTTTTTTCTCTTATATCTTCACATTAAATCAAACACAGTATAGTATAACTCTTCAATTAAAACAGAGTGGTTTTTTTCAGTAGGAAAACATGATAGCAAAACTTGACTGACCACTAGTCATAGTTACTGATTTGTGGAGCAGGTAGGGAAAACAGTACAGGTTGGTGTAACTCCAGCTAATATCTGTGATGGCATTCTGTCATTGATACAATGGGAAGTCCCTGCAGTTTAATTTTTTTTGTCACAGTAGTACGACAAAAGTACTTCCCAGAAAGCCCAAACACCTTTACACCACTTGAATAACATCCTATTTAAAGAGCTGGACCTTTCCATCAGTCTATTCCCCAGCGAGGTAAGCTCTTAAATGGGAGAGAGCTGATGTATGAACCCGTGCTTAGCCTGCTGTGTACTGACTGGTGGATGGATAAGCAATCTGTCAAAACCATGCATATCAGGGAAAGGACTGTGGTAGAATGTGATGTACATAAGCTGTGTTCCACTGAAAGATGAGGCAAGGATCAGTTAGCTTCCTCTGGGAATGGGAAACCTGTAACAAGCGTTATTGAACTATTAGAGCCCTTGCTGTCTTCCCCAGGTCCTGGTGGCAGCTAGACAGCAGCTTGGTAGGGAATGGCAGCTGGAGAAAGCTGGTGGGAGGCATGTAGAGAGACTTCCTCACTTCACCAAGCCCTTTACTCTTTCCCCTTTTCCCCTACTCAGAATGTAAGTAACTTCATTTGTAAACATTTATGCAAGCTTAGTGTACTGGGATTGGGAAACTGTTCCCAGCTGGGTAGAAACTTGCCAAGCCTTCAGGAGGAAACGCAGCATGTGCTCAGTTTCTAAACAAAGCTAGCATCATCATTTTAGGGTAAATGGACACAAGCAAGAGACTCTTTCAAAACTCTTTTTGTTGTGTGGTAGCTTGAACCCAAAAACTTGTTGCTGGACTGCCTATGGTTTATTTGTCTGGCCCTTGAACTGGAACTCACTAGCCACATTTGACCATCTACCTCGAGGAAGAACAGGGGTTTCATGATGCCCAAAACATTGAGGATGCTGGGAACCAGCAAGAAAGTGGGAGAGCTTCACAAGTAGGGCTGCAGTAGGGCTCTGGGAAAGCTGTGTGTTCAGCCAGGCCCTTGAACACCCCTCCAGAGAATCAGCATGTGCAAAATCTCTTTGGAACCACCGAGCAGCACAATTCCCATTTTACGATGATTACCCAGAAGAGCAGGAGGTGATAATAGCTGGGTGACAGATGAAAAAGCAATACAAGTTTCATGGGACCAGAGAAAGCTGAAAACAGAGCGTGGCTCTAATCACTGGGCACTCCTATTCACAATTGCAAATAGGAGATGGCAGCCCTTGATTTTCTGAACCTTGATCTCTCCCCTGTTTGTACATTTAGGTTGGTGCAGAAATTAGGCTCCATTATCACTTGGATGTGCCCCAATTTGCTGTAGCCTGTAAAACTGACTACAGTGTACCTGAGGGCAGCTTTACCTACTGGGTTTCAGTTGTCTGAGATTGCCAAATTAGAAGGTGGCAGGTTTCCTCTCAGTCCATCACAAGAAATTATGCAGCAGTTTATGCCTTAGGTTGAGGAGAGCAGTCGTGGCAAGAGTGCACATCTGCCTCCTCTCCGCCCTCTCCCACCCGAGGAGCTGCTGTCTGGGCTGCCTGGGCTGATTCTCGTTGGCAGGACTTTAACCCAAGGTGACCTCTGCTGTCTGAGGGAAACTCCAGTGTTGCTTTTGTTTGTTTTATTTTCCACAGATGGTAAACACCTAAAGTGTACCATTATATGATTTCTGAAATCACTTTTATGCTTGAGTGAGGTAGCCACTCATATTTTCTTGTTCTCACTATTATCTGATACAATGCATTGTTTAAGAATTTCAGAGGCGGAACTAATGAGAAGAAACTGTATTTTAAAATGAAGACAACTTGCTGCTTAGTCTGGTAGGATGTGAGCCTAAAACACTCTTCTCTTTCAGTTAAAAAAATTGCCTTTCATACAAATACGGAAACTTTTACTTATTCGGTTTTCTCTTCTGCAGAATGTCCCTCCCTGGCTGACCCATGCTGCTACGCTTTTGTTATAAATCATAGCCAGAGTGGGAATATCAAACTGTGATGTACAGCCCTATTCAAATCACACTCGCTTTTCTACCTCTGAGGAGCTTGCTTGTTAGGGAGACATGTGAGTTATAAATAGGACAACATATAACAAGGTTTGTTGCAAAGATATGCCAGAAAATATTTTCGCTGTGGGGAAAGAATCTGTTAAAAGAGCCTTTGATTTTTCTGCTTTCCTTCTGCAGTTTTGAGACCTGAGTGTGCAAAGACTCAACCAGAACAGTAGGAATCAACTTTTCTGGACTTGCTGCTTCTTTGCCCTGCTTTGCCACTGACCTTAAATGCAGCATTTGCCACTGACCTTTAATGCAGCATTTCAGTTTGCCCACCTGCAGAAGGGATTTGTCTCAACCTAGATAATAATTCGAGGATCTGTTTAGAGCCAGCATGAGATAGCATTGCCACACAGGACAAGAGCTATCTCCACCAGCATAAAAAATCTTTGAAGCCATTTGAAGCTTCATCATTCCAGAAGCAGACAAGAAAACTTGTTGTGATTTGAAGTTAAATTCTTTAACCAATCTTGTCTTTCTCTGGATATCCTGTGTAATAATTTTGGAGGTCAAAACTTGTCCATTTTATAATCTTCTTTTTCTCTGCTGTGACTGGTAGCACAGTCTGACCCAGAGGGAAGAAAGGAGGGAAGGGAAAGATGGTCTTAGTCTTCCACTAAGGGTGAAGTCTGGTTGGGGCTCAGTGATGGAGCAAGGGTACAGTAGTTACCTTGGACAGTTTAACAGTCCCAGTGAACTCCGACAGAAACCATCTTCTCTGCATATATAGTCCGCCCTAAGGTTTATGGCAATCACACTGCACAAGCACAGTAAAATTAGCTTTCTAAACAGCTTTATTAGATGATGGACAGTGAGAGGACATGATCCTGACATTGCCACTGGCTTGCTGAGTGATCCTGAACTTGTTACTTTATTTCTCTGGGGCAGTTTCCCCCTCATTGTCTGTATTTTGTGAATCTTGACAGGAAGGATGACCTCTTGCTGTGTATTGGCATCATGTCAGTCTTAACTGCTGTCTTACCTATGGTCTCCCAGTGCTGCTATAGGCTCCTAATTCCTCATATTCATAGCAATCCTGCTACTGTTGAGTGCAAAACTGTATCATTATATTAGTACTAATAGATCATTCACACCATTGTTTTTCTGGGTTCTTGAAAATTTTCGTGTGAAGCAGTAAATAGGAGCAGGGAACTACTGAAAGTTCTCTAGATCATCTGGACATGTGAAGGAAGTAAACATAAATCATGAAGAAATAAAATCTTAATTTTTAATGCTTTTCCTTTTCCTGCTTTAGTGATGGATTTTATTTCTTCTCCTTAAAGTTCTAGTAGCAGTCAGCTATTACACACAGCCTCCATTAGGAGAACATACTTTGTTGCTATAGCAATTTTTCTCACAGATATTTTATTGCACTTAGATGCTGCTGGGAAAAAAAAGAAAAGCAAAAAGTAAAGAGGCAAAAAGGCAAAACCAAGGCAGAACAAAAAAAAGCATGGCTGACCTCCTCACAAATGGTCAGCCTACCCGATCTCTTATTTCTGAGCAACTTTTAACTGTATCTCACAGCAATCTATATTCTGGTAAACACTTTGTGTGAGGCACTATCTGGGAAGGTTTATCGTTGCTTTATAAGTGGCATACGGCACACAGCAGGACACACTGCAGCACGGTGTCTGACATAGCAGCTATAGATTACCGGGAAGATAAATTCATCCTTTTTGATCTGAGCATTTCCCCAGCTCCAATTTGAAGTCTTGATATCACCCTGTCAACCAAAGGGGATGTTTTTAAGTAAGGGAAGAGTTATCAAAGGTTTGCTCAAAGTTCCTTTTAGAATGGCTTCTCCAGGAGCACAGATATAGTTTTATTGTGGGTGAATGTAGGGCTCATCAAAATTGGTGGACTAAAATCCCTGTAGACATAAGGCCTCTGTTCAGCACCAGATACTGAACAGCAGCTTTGAGTTTTTTCACTTCTGCCAAAACCAGATGCCTAACCGTTCAACTAATGAGGTAAAAAAGGTCATTAATTCCGTCTTCTGCTGACTGCAGGCGGCTGCACTCTCCCACCCAGAACGCCGGCATCCTCCTCCTGGGAATAGTCATTTGTATGGAGCCAGCGCTGCCTACCCTCCCCTGGCCATGTAATCCAGACTGGGACCAGGGAGAGGGAAACTCCATGGGAGGGAAACGGAGAGCAGCTAAAGACAGCATTCTTCTTCCACCCCCCTGGCTCCGAAGGGAGCGTCATTCTGACGGATAAGGCACTGCCTAGAGATAGTTGTGGCCAGCATGTTGGGGCATGTGGCCAGCACATCGCCTCTGACAAAGGAAGGACAGAGTACAAGGTGAGCGGAGGTGGGAGATACTGCTCCCCTTCCCTTAGATGCCTGGGTGGCCAAAGGAAATGGGATGGGAGGGAGGAGGAGAGGTGGCTCCACATGTGGAGCACTGTCCTCACCAGGGCCTCGAGACTCCTGCCTCCAGCTAGCGGCATTCAGAACACCAAAAAGAGGTAGCTGCACCATCTTCTGGTTTTCTTCTTCTTTCATGGGTCTTTGTGTTACTCTGAGGTTCGAGTGGCACGGGATATGGCCTGCCCCTTCTACTCCTCTGCACTGCTGCTGGGAAACATTTCCATCAGAATGGACAGGACAGCAGGCACAGCTCTCACCAACACTGGCACAGCCTCTTTTCTCCTTCTCTTCACCTGCATCACAGCTCATCAAGGAGGCAAAAACGAAAAAAGAGCTATTTCACAGCCCAGTGGCTGTGAGACTCTGTGTTGCCAGAGGGCAAGGCGGGAGGGTGTGATGGGGGAGGGCAGCATGCAAGGTCGGCTGCTGCGAGTCTGAAAGGCAAGCAGGGAAGGCCGGGGGGACAGTCAGTGCTGCCCGTACCTCGCGCTGTGCTCTCACTGCAGGCAGCTCTGTCTCGCCGGGGACCTGCTGTGCATCCCCGAGCAGAGCCCAAGCACAGGATAACGCCTTTGGAGGGAATCGGGGCCAAACATGGTGGGATTGCACAGCAGCACCGTGGAGGGCATTCCAGAGGAACTCTGCAGGCTTTCAATCGAGCCCCTGGTGCTGGCACAGCCACCTCTATGCTGGGCATCACTGTGCTTTTGGAAACACGCTAGGGCTCACTGATTCATTGCACGAGGAGCAACTTGGAAGCATTCAACAGCAAACCAAAAGTTAGGCAAGGCTTGGAGCTTGTCTAGATTTGAGTCACACCTTTGCACGTGGCCGGTTCTCATCACCCAGGTCCATTAAATCAAAGTGTTCAAATTCCACCTTCTGCTTGCCGCCTGAGGTTTTAATTGTCTTCATTTTGTCAATATATTTTCGAAAGAAGAATTTGTGAATAGTCCTAACTCAGTTTACTTGCTGTTTATACACAGATAGGTGTAGGTTGCATAATTACAACTACAAAGCCCTTATCATTAAGGTGATTACAATTTTGGCCAGTACATGCAGGCTGAAATTTTGCATGCTTGGACTCAGTCCACTGGCAGAGGTTTTGGAAGCTGGAAGTAAAACGATCTTTGAATTGTATGTGCTTCGATGACGTATATCCCCCCAAAACACAGCATGTTGTTGTTTATTCTTGAAGTAACATGAGAATGGGTGAGCTGAGTCACTTAAACTGTCTTTTTGTTTCATAAATCTTATAAAGATTTACAAATAGAACTAAAAGTGGTGCAATTTTGAAATAAACTGCTTGCCACGTTAAAACAACCCATCTATTCCCAGATATTTTCCGTCACACGTACACAGGAGAGAGAGAGGTGCTTGACTCAATGCCTTAAAATATCTGGACTTTGGTGATGTGATGTCCGAATAATTTATTTGAAATTGCAAAAATTATTGGTGTTACCTTTCTAGCCGCCATAAGCTCCTTAGGAAACTCCTTCCCAAAGAAAACAAGCATCCATGCTGCTGGGTTCCCTGTGGTGGGATCTCTTCTTTCCCAGCAGGTTTGTCTGGCATTTACCATTCAAGATGCTGGGTGTTAAAGCCTTGAGGGAAGGGGTTTCTAATGAATCTGCAACTTGTTCAATCTTTTCCAGCTGGTAAAAGAGTGGAACTCCTGCTACTTTTTGTTATTCGTAAGGGTGATCTCCCATTGAACAAGCCCTACTGGAGCTTGGAAGGCACCAGCCAAGTTGTGCTTTTTTGCTCACCAGCATGTGGTTGAAGGGAAGAAAAAGGAACCGTGGCCCCAGAGCAGAGGTCTGCTCCTACCTCCCGCCCCGGTTGGCTTCCACAAACATTTCTTCTTGCCTAGTATGATGCATCTTGAGTTTTATCCACTTCCTCACACAAAGTAAGTAAATAGAATTACTCCTGCTTTACAGAGAGCAATTGCAGTTTGCCCCTTGCCAAGAGGGAAGGGACAGTGTGAAGGCTGAGCTTTCAGCCCTCATTCAGGTTATTTGATTTCACAGCATTAGTGTTGGCTTTTTGCTGCACTCTGCAAAGAATTGCAGCTATGTATTTCTTTTTTTCAGGTAAATTCTAACTGAAATCTGTAGGGAAAGTTAACCCCCCACCAAGGTTTTAGATGGCTGCCATTTTAAACAACAATATGGCCTGCCAGGAAAGGATGTCTCCTATAATCTGCTGGGTAAGGATTGTGAGAGTTGCATTTCTCTGAGCAGCTCGAAAGCATGAACTTTTAAATTCAATTTTTTTCATTTACGAGTTTATTTACATACCTTCTTAGAATTGCCAGAAAACTTATTGTCACGAATTGACGCGGGGGATTTCACTAAAAAACCCAAACAAACGAGTATTTGTGATACCAAACCAAAAACTCTGCAGTTTTAATTTTGTACGTTTCTTGTCCAGCAGGGACATACTAATTAGTGAATACTAATGACTGCCCACTGTGGGAGTGGCTTAGCCTGATTATAAGCCGCAGCCCACTGGGTGGCACCCTGAAGATTGCTCTTCCCCTTGGTCTGGAAAGTTCTGTTAAGTTCGGTTCTGCATTTGTTCTGTGTTACAACTCCGCCTCCCAAACTCCCTCATTGGATGGTATCCCAGTTGTGTCCTCCCCTCTCCCTGTCCCTCATTGGTTCCTCTTCTGTTACCGCCCCCCTTGAAAAAGAGTCTCCACGCCCCCTCTCTTCGCCAGTCTAGTTGCTGCATTGGCCAGTCTAGTTGCTGCATTCGCCAGTCTAGTTCCTGAATTCGTCGGATTAAAAGCTTCTTGGACTGAGCCCTTCCCACCTCCTTTGTTCTTGGGACACTTTTGCCATAGATCAGGCTACCTGGTACGAGCCGCCCGAAGAGGGAAAAAAGCGCAGCTCCCACCTGGCTCTGAGATTCTCCGTTGCGTTTCCTCTGCTGCCTGCTGAGCGGCAAGGACGCTTTGGAGATGCTGCCGTGCTGCCTCTAGCTTGCGAGCTCGGCCAGGGAAAAACCCGGAAAGCGTTCAGCCCACCTCCAGCTTTGTTACCATCTATGATGTTAAAGTTCTCTGGGCACACACATTGCTCACCTGTGGTCAGAATCTAACTGGGTTTCTTCACTGCTACACTCAGAGCAAGGCACTTCTCTAAAGCACATCACTCTCTCCAGGTCCTTCCAGTCTGATTCCGTGTCAAGTGCCAGGATTTGTTAACAGTCAGGGATGTTATCCTACGTGCAAGTCCTCTGGCTTTGTTCACACCAAAAGAACGTACCATCCTTGGAAACTTTCTGCTTGCAATCTTCCATCAGGTGTGCTGTAGGAGGGAATGAAATGAGGTCCAGGGAGGTCCATTTGTATGAAGAATACAGCAAAGGTAAAATCAGCCATTAGTTGGATAAAAGGGGAAAAAAGTTCAAGGGAGTAACATAAATTGCAACAAACACTAAGACAAAGCTCCTTAATAAATGACAAGCCACAACTGCAAAACAGCAAGTCCCCAGCTGCCAATGGGTTTCATGCTAGATAATGTAGAGTTGATAAACTGATCTTAATGCCTAAGTAATTAACAGTCAATTATTTTAATATGACGACTAAAGCTGAGCAATGACTACTGCTGCACCACTAACAGCTGAGCAGCTGTATCATTATCTGTGTCTTTGCCTGTGTAATCTTTTTAGTGGGAAAAGTCTTTAATTTTAGTTTGCTGAAATAGCTCTGAAGGGGCAAAGGAGTCAGCAGACATAAAATATCCACAAGCTTACAGAACGCGTGCTTCCATTTATCCGTGGTGGGGCAGGATGAACAATGGCCTGTTATCAGTTGCTTGAGGTAAGTTATGTGTTGCAGTTTTTCACGGTCTGTTCCAAAAACAACAACTGTATCTATGTACAAACCCTAGAATATCCCTTTGTAGGAAAGGCAAGAAGAAATAACAGAGAGTGTTTCATCTTTTGGCATTGAGCAGCCTGATATAACAGGTACGTGGAGAGTGCTTTGAAATGATGCTTGCATGATATGAGGCTGTGTTTACATCTGAGTACAGTCCTGTCAAAAAGCTGTCAGAAAACATGATTTTAGCTGATTATTTAGATTATTTAGAAGGTATGTCCCTAAGACCACATTTGTGTTTTTAAGTTCTTGTGAAGTAAAGGCAAGTTTTGAAAGGATATATTAATTTAATACATCCTGCGCTCAAATCATTATGTGTTAAACTTTCAGGAGCATTAACATGTAGAAATTCAGGGAATATCATGCAGTAGTACACGATGATGTAGTTGCTCTGGGCTACCATTCATGCTGCTGAGTTGTTATCTATGACATTATGAACCATCAGTTTCCATCAGAACATAAATACCTGGTGCTGCAGCAACAAAGGAGCCAAGTGGATTATGTCTCTCTGTTCCAATGTTTTTCTTGTTTTCTGGGGATTTGGAGCACCGTTTGTCTTGGTTTAATTTTTATGAGGGCTTTGGGGCTTTTGCCTCACTTGGCACAGTGAGGTATAGCAAGATTTCATTTGTGATTGTATACCCTATATTTTTAGAGAAAATATGGCAGAAATAAAAATACTATTTTATTATGGACTCCCTTTCTGCATGCGCAGCACATAAACTGAGGTTCCCTGAACACCGAGCTCAGAGGCTCGGCTCAAACCCTGTTCATTCTCTGGGAGCTGCAAAAACTGATGGCTAGAAAATCTGTGATTTGACCTCCTCAGGGCAAGGAATTACTTACCTGTGTAGTCATGAGTTTGCACAGTGTAAATATACATGTGGGAGGCGTCAAATTTTCCACATTCATTGAACAGAAAGCAGTAGGATTTGGATGAGACTCCACTTAGCTGAAGTAGCTGGGTAGCTGGATAGGTCCAGCACAGGAGACTTTTAGAGGTACTAATGCAGGACTGTAGGAATTTTGTATCCCCATTCCCTGCTGTTTATCTGGGACAGATGCCTGATCCCTCATTTCTTAAACTAAAATGTTCTACTTCCATTCTGGTCTTGAAAACTACTTTTCCAGTGATACTCATATGTCCAGTCACTGTAATCTTCCCTAGCTCTTGGACTAAAGAATGTATAAAAGGTGGAAGCAAAAGAGGCTCCCCTTCCATTTACAACTTTTCATCCATGGGATTGAGATGGACATAAAATATTTTGTGAATTGACTCTCATATCTGCTGTGATCTTGTCTCCCATAGTAAACTCCGGAGAATTCCGTGTTCTAAACATGCTCCTTCATTGTATAAATACATCTTCAAATATAGCTGATAAAAACTAGAAGCAATACTAGAGTTATTGAGATTCCTGAAGGCAAAAATAGCAGACAAGGAGAGAAGCGAGAAAGGAAATTGAGAGACGTTGGAGTGATGCCCGTGAACATTTAGCTGATCTGTAGCTGGGCCATGTATTGGAAAATATGTGGTTTGAGCAATCAGTATTCTACTTCAGGGGTTGAAATGAAACTTTTGCTCTGAAACTAATATGTGAAATTGTTTCCTTATGTCAAATCCCACTTAGTATGTAAATTAAAAAAAAAAAAATGGATCTGTTTGCACTGGTTTTCCTCTGCTTTTTCTGTGACTGTCCTTTGTTGCCTCCACCAACAGAGAATCATTGTTGTGTCTCTGCTGGCCCTTTCATTGGAGATTACAGGCGTACCTGCAGTAGTCACCTGTTTTCTCATCCAAGTCAAGAGGCAGAATGTGGCCTTTGAGATATCAAAAGCTGCGTTTCAGTGGGCAGCTCCCGACTGCTGTGGTCATGCTGGAGGTGATCAGTGCTTATGAATAGCAAGGCCAAGCAGTCTGAGATGTGACACCAAAGAGCTGAGGCAACAGAAATGAAAAGCAATACTGGAAATCTGTGCCTAATTAATTTCATGAAAGCAAAACTCACTGTAGAGGTATGACATACTCTGCATACTCCTGATAATATTTTTGAACGTGACCTACATTTTCTGTTACATTCCTGTACCTAGTGCTTCCTCTTTGTTTTGTGTTATGAATGTGTGCCTGAGAAAATGTTCCTTACCTTTGCAATTCCTACAGCAGCATGATATGTAAAGAGACAGAAATTGGCTTGAAAAAGGCTGAACTCACAGTTAGTCAGTGAGAAACAATTCCTGTCTGAAGCTTCTGTCTCACAGGCTTTTTGTCCCATTTGCAATTCACACATCCTTTCTGTGAAAGGAAGTTCTGCAACAGAGGATGGCTCTGACAGGTCTCCTATCCCGGTAATTTGTTGTCTTGATGCCCTGCATGACCAACTAGAAACCATATCCAATATCCAGTGCTGAGATGGGCTCTTGCTGATCTTATTGCAAACTGTGGGAAGCTGAGGGGGAGCTCACCAGGATCACTTAGCCACTTGCTGGTTTGCAATTTGGGTGTTTTTAAGCTTAAAAGCAAAACAAAAAAGGCAGGAATCCCAATGACAAATGTTTCCCTAGAATCAGGAAGTTTTCTAGTGCAATGAGCTTAATTAAAACTAACAGAACATTTTCGTTGTGTTGTAGTCTTTTTCTCTAATGTGTTACCCTTCCAACCTGCCTCAAACAAAACCATGTGGTGCATTTTGGAGTCCAGTCTGAGCTGGCCTGCAGGCAGTGGTGCACGTCTATCAAATGGGTGTTTGACACACTGCTGCAAGCCAGAGAAGAGAGAACAGCTATTGCCTGCTCTTGCTGCCCCTGTATGGGGTAATCCATTATCTAGGAGCAGTATGATATATCTCTGCATGGGTAGAAAGCTATGGGACCTCCACAGCTTGCCGAGGCCAGTGAAAGGCCCCACACAGCCCTTGTCCATCACTGTGATCCCCAGGAAGGAACTGCTTTGGTCTTCAGAGGGCGTGGGCCATTTCCCCTGCTCACAAGTGCTCTGCATCATGCTGGCTCTGTGATGTTCACACCTCTGAGCACTTTGCTCAGCCAATGATAGAGCTCTGGGTGTTTCCCGCTGGCAGCCAGGACTTGCCACCATGGATGGGCTATTTTATAAGCAGCGTGCCCGGATGCCTTTCACCCAGAGCTGCTGCACAGACTTTGAACTGAATGTGCTCACTCTAATCTTCTCAGAGAGGTACATGGTATATGACTGGATTTAGACCGACAACGTGCCCATTATAGTGAGGCATTTACTCCACTTCACAAGCGAGCCAATTAAAACATAAAGTATTTACATCTTCCACCGTGCCAGTGCTGAACCTGATATCCTGGGATGCACTCTCCCTGCCTCATCTCATGCTCTTGAGCATCCCAGCAGGCTCAGCGTTCCATCCGTTCTTTTTCTTGCCTGTAGCTTGGCACATGCCTCGAAGTCGGGCTGACTCTGGTGATTGACAAAGAGTGTCAGATGTTTTTTGACATTAGATGTCACGCTGTGAGTGGCGCTGTGCAAAACAGGTCCTGCTACAGTTGTCTGACAGCCACCGTGAGCGCTGCTGTCAGCTTGCTGGGCCGTGTGCTGTGTCCTAGCGTGGGCCTTGGCACTGAGAATCGTCCCCTTGCTCTTGATAGTCCTGTCACCAGATTTGCAGAATGCATGGGTAGAAGCCATTGGTGCTATTATTCAGCTCCCTGGTGAACCAGGGGGTTAATCTGAGTTTTCTGAGGGCAGACTCTTCCTCCCAAGTGGAGGAAGGGAGAGACAGAGACAGGGGATTTATCTCTGTGTCACCTAATGTTAACACTAAATTGAGAAATAGAGGTAAAAGGGCTTGGCGGATTATCCTCGCCCTGTATTTTGCTTTCAGTATAAGTTCTGGGTGTTATTCTGTTGACAAGATAAAAAGCAAATGATTTCAAATGACTTCTTGAATCTGCCTTTCACTGTCTTCTTTGGATGCACTGAGAGGTGAGTGATACCATCGCCGAGGGCTGGAAATCCTGCCTGAATAACTGCAATCCTGTGCATAGCTGCTGGCAGAGCTTTTCCACAGGGAGAGGGATAGCAAACCAGTCAGAGTGAAGTGGTTGTAAGGAACCTAATCCCATTAAGCAAAATACTAGTGGAACTGGAGATGCTGTTGATGGCTAGCACCTGCCTGATGGCTTTCCCAGGAGACACTTCGGGGCTCTTTAAACTCCTTGGGGAAGGGCAGGGGCCTTTCTGCTACTTGTCTCCTCTGAAGTAGGTGCAAAGTCACGAGTACTCTCCTCTTACCAAAATGCAGAGTATGTTTTGGTGTCCTGGCACCTGCTCTTTGGCAGGTTGCTTGGCAGACCTCAAGCCTGCTGTGTGTTTCTGTAGGAATTGCTGTGATTTGTAAGGTCACTTCCAAAGTGTGATTTCTTTTTTTGTGTTTCATCCCTGGGTGTAGGATTTCAGTGAGAAGACTTAATTGTGTGTCTGGAGACTGTTCTCTTGCTCTAACAAAAATGCATGATTGTAACTTTCTGCTGGTCCAACCTTAAGGAGCTCATATTTGTGAGATACTGCTGCCCTTCTCCCAGCATTCTTTCGTGCTTTACCTGCCCTATTATGCTTGTTTTGTGCCTGTTATGAGTAATTTCACAGTAGAAACCATAAACTCTGGAGGAAGGTGTGATCCCTTTAAAGACTCATTGTACAGACCCTTGGCTGTTTGTTCCAAAGACCCAGATTATCCCCCCTAATGATAAAAATGAGGAGTTTTACTTGCGAATGGACTACTGGACAATATTTAAATACCAGCTTGTAGGCAATCTGTGATGAATGCATGGCAGAGAGTATGGCAGGCTAGGCATGAAAAAGGAACAGTGTTGTGTGATGGCTTTTCCTTCCAGGAAGTCCTGCCTGCCTCCTTTAGTCCTTGCATCTGTCCTCCTGTGCCCTCACCCGAGTTAGCAGGAAGGGAGTTTGTCCTGGGAACAGCATCACTGTTCTGGATTAAAAAGTGATTAAGTTTTTATTTCTCCAAAGTCCTGTACCCAACACACAGCTCTCCAGTTTGATTTGGGCAGTAAGGCATTTGCACATGGATTATTTTGGCTGGCAGGTACCTGGTTTGAATTGTTGTTTATACCACAAAGGCTTGTCAGTATAGTTTTTTTCTAGCAAGCCCTCACCCAGTGGACAAAGCTCATAATCATGTAACATTTATTTCATTGAAAAAATTTGAAAATGCTGCTGTCGAAATAAATGTTGCCTTTGAGTAATTTTTTTTCCCCTGTTGCTTTTTCATGTATGTGTATCTTTAAATAGAGACCTGACCTTGGAGTTTCAAAGCTGATGCATCTCTGTGCAGCTAATAGAGCACACTTTTCTTCCACTGGGCAGCTACGTGTAAAAGAACAGTTTTACAGATGACAGAGTTTGAGCATCGGGCACTAAGCCCTTTGCCCTGCGTGTTAGTGAGCAGCTGCTGGTAAGTCGGCTGGCAGATGTGAGTCAAACCTGGAAGCATCTCTGTGGGGTACAGGGCCTTCACTGCAAACTTTCACTTCTGTTCCTGTCTGGGATAAGCTGCTCCTGCTGCTTCCCCCAGGTGATACCGAAATGGGTCTGCAACAAGCAGAGATGAGGATGAGAAGGCAGGCCCTGGCACCAGAGGTGGTTTCACAGCAGTTATTTGGTCTTGCAAAATCTTTCAGGCAGCTATAGGGGTTTTATATCTTGAGCTAAGGGGCCCTGACATAAAAAAAAAGGAAGCTCTTTGTAATGTGGGTGGAGGACACAAGTAAAATCCCCTGCTTGGGTTTACTCTGCATGCCAAACCTAGTCTTATTTCTCTTTTATCCACTCTGATCCCTGCCAGCTAGCCAGGAAGCTACCTGCTGCTGCTTCTAGTCAGCTCACGCTGGGATGATTGTTGGCTTAGCAGGATGCACATTAAGTGGCACTAAAAATAAATAGAAAATTGGGGTTTCTGGCTCTCTTTTTGAGTTTCCTCCTTTAAATGAAAGACATTTTTAAGTTCTCAGGATTGCTAAAGCGAAAACAAAACGAAGAAGCCCCTGTATTGTGAATACTGTCAGAAAGCAGGGCTACGTGAGGAGGAGATGCCATCCCTGGTGGGTACTGCTGTACAGGCATCTCCCGGATGAGCCATTACACTCCCACAAGGAGCTCCTCAAAGTGCTGCCTCTTCCCCATGCAGAGCCCACAAAGCTGCTCTTACAAGCTCCTTCAGAAATAATATCTTTCCACTGAGGCTCCCCAAAGCCTAGGGTAGGTTAACACAGGATTCAATTTTGAATGACCCATTGGAAGGAGACAAATGAGACCATCCTGAGTCCCTCTTCTCTTCCCCCAAATCTCGCAGCAGCATAGCAGTTGTGCCAGACGAAATGTTGACAGTCTTTAACGTGATTTGTCTGTACTCAAGTTAATGCTGCACTTCATGTACTATATTTATATCCATCTATTCGCTTTCATGTCAGATAAGTTCTAGTGTGTGGGATGCATAACGAGATTGACTGAAAAAATTAGTTTTAACCCTCTGAGTTCTACAGCTTCCTGCAGGTAGGGAAGGTTGAGGTTATTTTCCTATCAGATGGTTATGTTGTACTTTACTTTTTTTTTTCCTGACTCTTTATTATGTTGTGCTATTACAAAACTATAGTGTGGAAGTTGCAAAAACCTTGGTTGTGAGGTTTATATGCACTGCAGCAATGTAAAACTTAGAATATTGTGAGAGCTGCCTGGAACTTTGCTTGAGAAGTGGCTTGGGAAACCCTCCCAGCTGTGAAGGAGGTTTATCCCTAGGCTGTAGCGTTTAACTGCTGTGTTCCTCTTACTAAAAGGAGGCTCCTACTAAACCATCCCTGAGAGGAGGCCTGGAGTCCTGCTGTGATTAAAGTCCAGGACACATTTCTATCTATCCTTGGGAGGTAGCTCGATGAAGTTTCTCTTCTCTGGTGGGTGAATTATAGTGTGGAGGTGCCTCTTCAAGCATTCCCTTTCCTGCCTGTGTAGAGAAGCTGGTGAGAAGATTCAGCATTGTCCTAGCCACTGCTATGAAAGGTGTTTGTCATCCTCTCTTTTCAGAGGGTGAGACAAATGGTAAACACCTCTAAAATTTTATTTATATATGTATATATTCATGTTGTTGTCAGAAGTTTCTTTAGCTTTACGCTGTATAAGATCAAGGGCAGCAGGAGCAGCGAGCGGGAGAGTCAAGATTAACAGGTTTATATCTATAGATCTGCTCTCAAGCAGACAAGGACCAGGTTTGAGTCATTGCCTGCCTTTAATTTCTCCAGACCAAGCTCTACTTTAAAGTCCCCCTGAACCTAAAGCCAAATCCCTTCTCATTTGCCTGCCTTGGTAAGTGCTGAGCACAGATGCTCAGCTGCTGTAAATAATCTCGGCTCTGACGTCAGGGCTCTTACAACAATTGACATCAGCTGAAGACACATCTATGGCTAAGCATAACCCACAGGTATTACAGCATGATTTACAGAGGCTCTTAGCAGTGTAAACCATATGCTTTATAGCTGCTGAGAAGGAGAAGAAAGTGTCTGACAACAAGCAAAGGCATATTTAGTAGCATTTTTATATGGATGAAATTTCCCAGTTAGGGGTTTTTAGGAAATACATTTGCTGTGCTACACAGCACCACATAGTTCAAGCACGTAGTACTCCAGGCATTCAATTTATCACAATCTATCATGTTAACGTGGCTAATTTGAAACTGTTTCCTGCCGAAATGCTCTCAGACAGTTCTGCATTGTCTTCTAATCTCCCTGACGTGCGAGCCTGTGGGAAGGACCCTAAAGAAAAGCAGACCTCGGTACTATGGATTTGAGGGAAGGGAGAAGAACAGATCTGAGTAGTTCATAGAATCATAGAATATCCTGAGCTGAAAGGGACCCACAAGGATGATCAAAGTCCAGCTCCTGGCCCTTCACACGACAGCCCCAAGAGTCACACCATGTGCCCAAGAGCATTGTCCAAAATCTTCTTGAGCTCTGCCAGGCTTGGTGCTGTGACCACTGCCCTGGGGAGCCTGTTCCAGTGCCCAACCACCCTCTGGGGCAAGAACCTTTTCCTGATATCCAACCTAAACCTTCCCTGACACAGCTTCAGGCCATTCCTTCAGGTCCTGTCACTGGCCACCAGAGAGAAGACTATTCATAATATTTATTATGCTGTAATATGATATAAATAATAAGTACAATACAACATATTATTATTATTATATTAATTGATTGGGATTTTTTGCAATTCACCTAATTTTTGCAAACAGCTGTAGTGAAATACTGTTCCTCCCATGGTGTGGGTAAATGACAGAAAATTTCAACTAAACATGCCTTGAAGGAGGGGTGACTCTGAAGTCTTGCTGTGGAAGAGCTGGATAATGAACTGAAATGCGACTGAGAGGCAGCAAGGACAGAGAGGGGGTATCTCCCGGAGAGAAAGGATTCTGCTTAAAGGTCTGAATTCTCTCTCTGGGTAGCTCCTTGCTGAGCAGAAACAGGCAGCTGAAGCGATGCTGTCAAGTCTCTTGCAGCCCCCAGCAGCGACTTCAGCATTTCCCAGTACTTGAGAACTGACCTGGAAACTGTGCTAGTGCAGAGCTGCTAGGAAGCCAGGGAAAACGCTGCCTGCCCAAACTGCTAATCCTGCACACGCACCAGGCTGACCTTGGGATGTGTCATCAGGGTTCATGCATCCTCTTGAGCTGCAATTCCTCATCATTTGGGTAAGAGAGAGTGCTAACCCAGCCTGGACTGTGCAGGGGTGACTCTGGAAAGGAGAAAATAGAGAGGTGCCATCAGAATGGGTGACATTGCTGTGGTACAGCAGCCACGAGTCAAGGTATAAATACTGATGAAGAAGGAATGTCATCTCCAGCACAGCGAGGGCTGTGTGTCCGGGTCTCCCCCTGAACTGGAGTTGCTTTTGTCGTTATGTAGTCCCTGAGAACATATTGTGACAGGGAATGTGTAGTTAGGCTTTACCTTCCTAAGTCTCAATTGTTGATCTGTATGAGCTAAACATTCAAGGACAGAAAGGTACATAAGGAGAAAAAGCCTCTTTAATTAGGCTGCTCAAGCTTGGATATCTTCATTGTTAAACATTGTTAAACATTGCTAAGACAGCTGAGGAGCCAAAGGGGATTATTTTGTCTATTATTAACTAGCTGCTGAACATTTCCTAATTGATACTATATTGTCTCTTTCATTAATAAACATTACAAGAGTTTATGGAAAATTAGCACTTGCAAGTATTGCCTGTTTAAAATGGACTCCTAAGTACAGATTAGTGCCAACTCGCTTTTGTAAGTTTAAGTAGTAAACTTGGAGCGTCTTACAGCCACTGACTTCTGTCAAAAAAATTGATGTCACTTTGCTTCTCTTGGATGGTGTACCCACAACAAAATTCAATATGTAGGCATGTCCATTTGGTGTATTAAAACATAAATGGTTTTACAGTGGCACTGAAAACTTCTGACAAAATCTGAGGGTTTAACACCCAGATCTCTATTTAGAAGGGTGTCTTTGAGGCAAAATTTGTGGAAGCTTTTATTTCAATTGTGAATATGCACAAAGCTCTATTAGTAACTGAGTTGAAAAAAAATCCACTTTTTAATTATAAAAGATCCAGTGTTTCATTGCTGGGTGTGGGCTATAAGCAGAAAAGTGAATGGAGCCAGGGATAAATACTGAAGCAATGATACTGGAGGCACATGTCCCTGTAAGAAATCCCTCTCTGCACTGGATGTACGTGCAGAAGCTGTGCAATGCCCTGGTTTTATATTGCCTGCAATAATGGAGAAAAACAAAATTTGTCATAACCAGCAGGTGACTCGTACCTGGTAATTTCACATCAGGGCTTGCTCATAATTTACCTCGTCAGAAGCACAGGTCTGCTAACTCATCCCCGCTCTCCTGCCTGGGGGTCAGGCTAAAGGATCCAGGGACCACAGCCTGTTTTTAGGGAAGTTTCTGTCCCTTCTTCTGGTGATGTTGGCAAGGAAAGCAGAACGAGTACTTGCAGCACAGCAGAATTACACCTCGGTTTACATTAGAGTGAGTTAGTTGGCTGGGGGTCCATTTATAGAGCTGGATTTGAGGGGCAATGCCAAGGAAATTGGAGCGTGCCTTCTGGGATGTATTTTCAGCCTGCAAATTAATGAGTTTGTTTGCATGTTTGAAATACAAAGTTCCCAGGTAAGCATCTTCTGGGACAGAGGTATGCAATTTGATGTAGACATAGTAGAAAGGTTGCATGACATGGTGTGTTTGAAAAACAAAACCAAACACCCAAATTCACCCACACAGGTTCCAGGTGTATGTCATAATTCTAGGTATTTTGTTAAAAAGTGTCTAATATTTTCTCCTGCATTTAAGACAGTGTATATATAAAAAGACAAAAAGAAACAAAACTAAGGTTGTACTGATCAAGCAAAATCTGGAATTTCCTTGCTTTTGAGACCTCAGCTACCTGTACATTGGTCGTGTTGCTTTGGGTTTGGTTTGGTTTTGTTTTATTGTGAGGTTTTAGAGGCTTCTGGAAACACAAACACAATATATCTTGTAGAAACTGTTCTGCTTCTTGTGATGTTCCTAAGTGTGGAAGATATACTGCGGGAGGCTGTCATGTGAGCCACCTGTGGCAGGGTGCCATAGATGTCAGCCAGCCACCAGATCAGAATGAAGCATCGATTTACTATTTCTCTCCTGCCAGAGAATAATAGTCCCTGTTGTGACCTCAGGCTCCTGTTGCACTGCAGTTGTAGACTTTTATGCTCTCACCTTCCTGCTTATTCTTGCTCTTTCTGTCTGCAGTCAGCTCCTGGTACCAGCTGATATTCCCACAGACACTTGGCTCCTGTTTCTAACATCCCCACGTCTGCATAGGTACCGCTGAGGAGAATGTCTAAAATATTCTCCCTGTTCTGAATCAAGTCCTCCACCAGCAGGCAGGAGCAGTGCTTGCAGGATAAATCATGCTCTTCCCTGGAATCTTGTCTTGGGGAAGGCTGTTTGTGTGCAGCAGGGGTGGCGCAGAGGAGTGATGCACAAGGGGAGCAGAGTCAGCACAGCTGGCAGATCCCTGCCACCACTGACCTAACTCCACCAGGCTTTCAGCTTTCTCTCAAAGTCTCTTGGTTTCTCAGTGGATGACTTAAATTTGCTTTGGCTTTCTCTGCGTGGGCATCACGTTCCCTCTGTAAACTCACACTGAGGCATCACTGTGTGATTTCTGCTTATGTCTTCAAAAAAACACTCAGGGCAAGCCAGAAGAGCTGACGATATTCTTTCCTGCTGCTAGATGGTCTGGCCAGACCCAGCTTGAATCCTGTATCCTGTCATCTCACCACAGACTCATCTTTCTCTGACCCTTGAAATATCTTCAGATTCTGGACTGGCACCTGAATTCCCACTTCAGAGAGTGGGCAGTGACTAGTTTGGAAGCAAAACCGGTGAGAGGTACTGCATGGTCTGCTAGGGTGAAAGCAGCCAAGAAGAAAAAAAAAATTGGGCAAAAAAAAGTGGGAAGAGGTGTGCAAGCTTTCAGAAAGATCAGCAGATAATTTGAGTATGTTTTGTATTATTAAAGATATTATCTGGCAATTGTAGTTTGCCCTAAGAACAGCCCATTAAACAAGAGTTTTTTATTTTTTTAATATACCACGAAGGTAAAATTTTTGTGTAAACCTTGTAGACATATATTTAGAATAAAGAACTTCTGTCTTAATGCCAAATGAAATCATTTGGAGATTAAATTTCTTCTTTACTGTAGAGACATGCATCTTGCATACACCTCTTAGTGGCAAATTTTGACAGCTGTTTTCTAATAAGTAAATTTATCTGCTGCTCTTCTATTTTGAGACTTGTTAATTTAGAAAAATGTTGAAAAGGAAGGTGTGAGGAATGCTGCTTTCCTCTGAGACACAAATACACATGGCTAAATTGAAGGCAGGTTCATGTAAAATGCCTTTGTTATCCAAATGCCACATTTTAGGTTACTATACTTTTACAAATATTGCAGTGGCAGAACAGCTGTAAGAAAGGTGATACAGGGAGAATGCTAAACAAGAGAAATGATGCCTGTACCCTGCAGTTGCTATGCATTGGAAAAAGGGATGTATGTGGCAGGGGAGCACCCAGGAGCTGGAGGCAGCTCAGAGGAAAGGCTGCCCTGAGAGAAGCCAAAATAACTGCTGGGCCCCTGTGAGGACTTTGAAGATGGAATACATTTATATTGTAGGTAGAGGTGAAATCTGCAATCCACAGAGTTCAGCTGTGAAACTAGTGCTTAAGATCAGTGACACCAAAAAGGAAATGAAGTAAGTTCTTCCTCAACTTGAATCTCCCAGCAGTGGCCTGGCAGGATTTTAAAATAGAAATAAAGGAATTAAAGGCAGACTTGCAAGGATCAAGGAAACTCTCTGCTTTGCAAATAGTACCTGGTGGTGGAACAGGAGCACGAACCAAGGGAGGGAAAGAGCAGAGCAACTTTGTTAACATCAGTAAGAAAGTAATGGCTTCCGAATGCAAACCCTAAGGACCAAAGATCAAAGTTCTGTGGTCCATCCTCTTGGCCAGATGATGTATTGAAATAAAATAATGGCTCTGCCAGCAGATGCTACAAGTTAAGCAACATTTCCATGCCAGCAATCTATGTAAAGATTCAATCATTCAAATGCAGGAGAAGAGTGAAAATTAAATAGCTGGAGATGGAGTAGTCAGAGGCCACCAAGGATGCAGAACAGCTAAAGATAATTAAAATACATAGAAATAAATTATTTACTATAATGGTCAGATTAGGAAATAAAACACAGAAGCATAATCCTGCCAAACATTTGAGCAGAGCAACAGAACTGGAACTTAACTGAACTGACAAATGAGAGAGAGATTTATAGCTCTTGCCTAAATTTACAAACAGCTATGAGCATTCAAATTTCGCTGTCACATCTGAAAGCAATCAAAACTCATCCTGCCTGGACCTTTTTAAAATCCTAAATTTAGTTATTTTCTATAAGATTTTCAGGCAATCTTAGTTGATGACTTTGACTGAAATTGTTAGACCTGATGGGTTTGGGAGTCCACTTTGCATCTCAGGCAAATTTACCCTCAAAAGTTAGTGTTATGAACATGAGAAATAAAACCTTGCTTATTACAACACCTCTGAGCCAGATTGGCGTTACTTGCACAGCTTCAGTAACAACAAGCTCTTATACAGCCCCATGGGCTGTGACCTAATTTGGCTACTTTGTGCCTGGAAACAAAACATGAACAAAAGTAAACGACAGAAAGGTTATCTTCTTTTAGCACATCTGAACTCACCAGGATGAATGAGCTGCTGGAATTCGTCTTCCAGCAATAATTTGCCCGTGCCCCTTCCCTTTGGGGTGTTTTTGCCACGGCCAGAGGGGATGGCTGGGTCTGCTGAAGGGCAGCTGGGCTGGAGCTGGTCAGCAGGTGGCCAATGTCCCCTTGAATGTTGTGCAATGCTTCTACCAGGGCCTGGACTGGCACCCAAGGGTGGCTGTACCATCGTGGTTCCTGCAGGCACGTGGCTCACGGTGGGGAGGAGAAGCAGGGTGCTCCCTTTTGTGGAGATGGAGGGATCCCTGTTTCCCAGGCACAGATGAGGGCTGGGACTGTCTTGCTTGCTTTGGGCAGAGAATAAGCTATGGTCAGCTCAGGCTTTGCTCAGCCTGTAGCCCTGCTCCAGACCGTCCCATGGGGAGTGGGTGGCTCTGGGAGAGCTCCCATGGTGTGATCCATTGTGCATCATTGTCATCTCCAGCTTTTCATAGGTGGCAGAGCCAAATTGCTCGCCAGATAAACGTGGGGGAGGCTGAATTATGGAGGTGATGAGGGGATAGACAGGGTCCTCAGAGCATGCATTACTGGGGTACCTGCACCCCTCCAGCAGCAGCAGCCCACGCTGGGATGTGCCACATGGCACAGGAGCCTGCTGAGGTGCGTGAGTGTCACTGCTGAGTTATAGTTGTGCTCGTCGCACGGACATGAACATCTAAGAAGGCACAGAGCAGGTTCTTTTTCTTTTTTTTTCATTTAATTTCAGAGCTGTATTGACCTTTCGGTGTGGTTCTATTAGCATCCCTGCTCTTACAGTTTGAAGCTCCTTTCTAGGCTGGTCTGTGTGCAGATCAGTCTGTCTTTCATGGTGACTTTGAGCTGACTAGAAACAAATCTTTCTTTTCTTTTTTATTTTTAATAGTAAGACTCCATGAGGTACGTTTTGACCTTGCAGGGGAGAAAGGATGAAGCAGTAGTGGCAACTGATGTATGGGAAAAATCTGGATATTAATAAATGTAGCAATCCCAATGAGGCTAGGGCAACACAAAGAGATTGATGTTTTTTCTCAGGTCACAGTTTTGCCTCTGGCAGTATTAGCATGGATGCCATTTATTCATCAGTGTGATTTTGTTTACAAAGGCAGATGTATTCCTACCTTCTTTACTATATTCCGAGCTTTTTTTTTTTCCCTCTCCGCTTAGAACTTGAGGGCTGATAATTGTACAGTGAGGCTGCTGGTACTTGTTCATTTCTCAGGGGTGATCAAGAAATGAAGGAGCTTTGATTCTCACAGTAACTGAGTAGGATGGCCCAAAATGGTACAAGTATAGAAATGATTCGCTTGGCCTTTTCGGCCATTCATACTCGGCATCATAGAAACACTGCACAACTGTTCATGATTTTCTGTCTGCTTTTTATTTTCCTTGTTGTCACGAATCAAGTGAGAATGAATGCCCTGCATTCATTATGAAAATCATTCTGATGGTTAGGGTAATGGGGATGCTCAGTGTTATGAGGGAACAGTATTTTTAAGAATACTTTAAATAACATATTTAAGCAAACAGTTGGACAGTCAGCACCTCCCACAGATATGAAATTATCTCTGGCTTCCAAGAGGGGAGAAAGTTTAATAATTTCACTTCTTTCATGGTTTGTATTTATTGAAGTAGTTAACATTTTTCTTCTCATTGAAATTACTGACTTTTTTAATACTCTGGCTTTAAAAAAATTACAAAAAGAACAAAACCAACCAAGGCTCCAAAATATGTTCTGCTGACAGGAAAAAAAAAAATGGTGTGAAAGTAAGACTTTTAAATCACTTTTCAATAAATGCAAAATAAAGGCCAATTTTACTGTGCTAGGACATAAATGGTAGTTGAAGCAAGCCAAGACATTGGCTGTAATGACATCTCCACTGCAGCTGGCCCATCATCACAAATGGATTTAGTATGCTGTGTTTCCAGCTTTGGAGGTCTCAATTCACCCCAGCTGATGCTGCCTGTGAATATGTTAAGGAAACAGTGTTGATGTTTCAGCATTCACCCTCCAGAAAGGCTTCCCGTGATCCCTCTTGGCAAGGGCTTGGTCCTTCCTAGGCAGCTTCTGGATCCTCCTCACCCTTGCTGGGTGCACACCACTTCCGTGTTAATTTTGCAGCGTCTGTGATGCATTTTTCTTTCCCAGCCACACAATCCTCAGGTAACAAGAGGTTGGATGCACCTGCAGCCCCTCCATGTGCCACACCGGAGCCGCTGCTGTGCCAGGAGCAGGATGTATCCTGCCAGATGGGTTGCAGCGAGTGACTCAGAGTTGTTGCATAAGCTGCAACAGGGTAAACTTGGCCTACCAGGAACATTCCCAAATCAGAAGTGTTTCCCTCCCGCCCCAAAAATCCTAAGCAGAAAAGATCCAAAGGTTGCACTCATCTCGGGTTGGTTTTGGTATTTTGGTATGCCCGTAGTTTGCAGTTCCAGGATGATCCGTAATCTCCAGGGCCAGGAATGCAATGAAAAGGAAAGATGTGTTTGTATGTGTGGGTGGGCGTGTAAAATTCGCAGGCTTGTGGCCTTGAGAGGAAACAGTAAATAGCATATGAAGCTCCATAAAATGGTAAGCGTTGGCAGCTTTGTTCCCTGAGGATTATGCACCAGCCTAAAGAAGTAAAACTGTGTTACCTAATAGAATAGACAGCATCTTGGCAAAGATGAGATGAACAGGTATTATACATGGGTGGAGCGTGGTCAGCCTCATGTTTAGTATGATTAAAGCCTTTTTCTAGAAAATATGTGATGAGACATTTTCAGCAGGGAATTCTCTTTGTTATTTGCAGAGATTATAAAAAAAATGGAAGCTTTTTCCCAAAACCAGTAAGGAGCAAATACTACTTTTCTTCAATTGCACAAGCTCTGCCCTCCCACAAGGTAGTAGATAAATTGGAGTTGAATATATAAATCTATTCTACTCAGGAACCAGCTACACCAATAAATCAGTATTTTCTTGCTACGTATGCAGTATATAAATGGCACATTCACAGATGTCAAATAAGTTTCCCTAAGTAAGGAAACTGCTCAACACGCTTCAGATCTTCGTAGCAACACTTAAAGTACCACCCTAATAGCATCAGTGGAGTAGAAACTGTTTAGCAGAATAGCACAGACTTTATATAGGGTCTTCCTTAGGCTGATATTTTTAGTCTTCAGACTTCAGTTATTCTTGCTGAACTAGTAGAGCCTTTCAGAACATCCTGCAATCCAGAATATGCTGCGATCTTGACAGCAGCTTTTCAGCTAGTTCTCTGTCTTATTGCAAACCTTACCTGTTTTCTTCATACACCAAATACAGAGGGAAGACAAAACACACAGGATTTGGCCACACTCTCATAAATTCATGAAACATGGGATTTCTTGCTGTGAAAAAAACAGGTAAATGATTGCTGCTTTATCTAGTAAAACAAATGTGTCCTTCCCAACAGAGATGATAATTCTTACTGACCTGAATGCTTATAGATTTTACCCCTAAATATCTGACTTTCAGAAGAGCTCAGATCCTACTTCAGCATTTAAATGAAACTCTCATTGGCTTCCAGCTGCTCTTTCCAAGGACTAGATGAGTATATCACACAAACATACCTTGGTGTCTAAATCAGGATATTTAGGTGCTGGGCTCATTCAAAGATGAAGATCTTTGAAAGAATAATGCTAAATTGCACTTGGAGAGTTGCTGAAAAGCCTGGTGCTAGTTACAAAATGAAGTGGCAGCTTTTTAATGCTGCCATTTTAGAAAGTGAGTGTCTACAATTATCCCCCTAAATTCTTATTTGGATACCCTGCTTTAAATCACGTGCGTATGGTTGCAGATGGAGATACTGCACTCTTACATACCCATTTTAGATTAACATGGCATAAAAGGCAGCATGGCTAATACCAGCTATCACTAAGTAATAAGCTATTTCCACTAAATTGCTGCAGAACTACTGCATTGAGAGGTGGATATGAGCGCTGCGAGACTATGCACTGATTCTTTTGTGCTATTAAGTGAATGATAAAAAAATTACTTGAAAAACCAAATCCTGTTGCACCAGGTTTTTGGTGTAAAAACTCTTCTTTTGATGGAAATGACAAGATCTTGAGTGGTAAAGGCACAGCTGGTGCTCACATCTGGGTTAGGAAAAAAAGGGCCAGTGATGAAGGGTTGCAGCAGAAATTGAGGGTCTTCCAAGGAAAAAAAAAAACTAGAATATTTAGTGTGGTGGAAAGCCTGTTGTATGTATAATTGGGACTCTTCACCAAAGAGGAAGAGTAGAAAATGAGGGGACATTAGGATCGTACAGAGCAGTTCTGTGATTCTGTAAGCATCGAGGACAGGGATATAAATCTTTTAGCATGGGACCCCTTGGCTTAAATGAAGTTTTTTAACAGACTCCATGCTCTTGTGTAACTGCCTGTGAGGATTTTTGCCTAAAGGGGCCTGTTTTGGTCAGTGTTGAGGACAAGGTGGCTGACTGCATGGACTGCTGCTCCCAGCCACGCTGGCAGCTTGTGTGGTCACTCTGTGGCCCTGACTGTCAAATAATCAAGTAGGTACTCGGTGTGAGATCTCTTCAGCTTAGCCCTCCACTTCTGCTTCTGAAAAGAGCTGAGCTACAGGTCAGCACTGAAAAAATCTGAAGTAGATGAAAGTCACTGAGTAACTGACTAAGTGAGTGAAAAGAAAGAGAAAATGGCTATTTATAATCATCTAATAACTTTGTTAAGTTTTTGGTTGTAGGCCTAAAGACCTATTTAGATTTTTTTGTGATGAGATATGTGCTTAGCTCAGAGAAGGAGGCAATTATACTGTGAGAAAACTCAACAGAGCATATATGTTTGATATGATCTGCATAATAGCATAAATCTAGCGTCTATGTGAAGATGATTTCAGCTGTCTCATACAGAAAGGCAGCTGGATTTTGGGACGAGGCCACCCACTGCCAGGAGAAAAATGCTTGAATCTTCAATACCTTTGATTCACGGGCTTTAGGAGGTGAGAATCATACTGTCACAGCATGTGCCTGGGAAGCATGTTAAATTTCCTACGCCTTGTCCTCTCCCCCTCTCACAGTCTGCTTCTAAATTGAACTCTCTGAAGATGAAACTTTAACTTTGTTTCTGATACCTCTGCATAAATCCCCTGTTTTCCATTTTGACCGGAATTTTACTGAAGGAAAAAAAAAAAAAAGGTTTTCCCCCCACCCTTGTCTCTGCAGCACTGACAGTTTTGTGCTTGTCCTTTCTTGAAATATCTAAGTTAATTTTATAGCTATTGAGGAGCACGGTGCAAACGCAGCTTTATAACCCTTAACCACAACACAACACCCTCCTCCCTGGAATCTCTGCCTCCTGTACCTATTCTTGCAAACCGCCTGGAGCAATGTTTCTGCCTCATAAATCTGAGCCTTTAAGAAGGGCAGCGTTGCATGCATTGCTCTAGCTGAAGTAGTCTATCTGGCTGATTTTTCTGATAATGCCTTTTTGATGTGTTGCTGGTAAATGGCTTTATTTGTAAGAGATTACAGTCGAGGCAAAAATCCCAATAGTGACAAAAATAGCCATTTATGGGCAATGCTAGATTTTCCACTCATTTGTAGTTTACCTTTAGCCTCCAGTTAAGCTTGTTGCCAATTATTTTTTTTGGTGCCTTCTATACACAAACCACAGAGGGTTTTGTTCTTCCTCTGTCTAAAGTCCCACGCCATCAATTAGTACAGGAAGACGGGTTCCTCCATGGTGTTTGAACCCAAGCAAACCTAAACCAAGCAATGTTTTGCTAATCTTTACATGCACCTGCAGAGGAACAGAGGCTGCACCTGTGGGGGAAAAAAGTTACCAGTAGCTTTGCATGTGCAAAGCTCTTAAATGTAGCAATTACGCAAGGCAAATTATGAGGGGGTGTGTTTATAGGTGACTGCTTTTATTGTACTTTATCATATGCAGAAAATGAATCATCTGATACAGAAATGCCTCTTTAGGGATCAACATATGCACCTGAGCCTGGATCTGCTTTTAAAAGATGGGAAAGAGATTGCTTAGAATGTAGCTGGAGGAATAATATTGCAAATCCATGGGGTTTTGACAGGTAATTAATCAAAAAAATCCATATTTAGATACTTAGGTACTAGGCACCAAGAAAGAATTCTGCCTTTTCAGTATAGTAACTCTCAGAGCTGTACATTTTTAACACATCTAAAAATCAGGCTGCTGATGTTGACGCCTGTGTTTATTTCCAGAGTCTGTGCAGTTGGGTGAGCTGTAGTGTAATGGTGGAAGCCCTTTCCCTTTAGAGAAAGAAACAGCAGTTTTGCAGTGGCAACAGGCAGGTCTGTGCTGGCACACGGACTCACACTGTCACATGGGTATGGCAAAATAGCTGTCAGAGCCTTTGAGAAGCCCTGATCCAGCTGAAGGCTGGAGGCCCAGCTGTATCCCTGTGTGTTTAATGCACAATTTCAGAGTTTTCTGGCATAGAGCAGCTTGCTTTTCAAAGCAGACTAATTAATCACAGCCACCAGGAGAGCAGAAATGGCCATTCGGGGTTAACGAGGGTGTGACAGCAGTGAAATTGTGCAAGTGTGTTGGTGGAAACTGGCCCTAGGAGGGGTGCTGTGGATGTAAACATCCCTCACTGTGCATATTGTATAATTGTATGAACAGAGTATTGCCTGGTGTGTCCCTTTAATTTCACACTGGGGAAAAACTGGGGTTTTTTAAATAGTACTTTTGGAATATTGGTATCACCAACAGTTTATTTTCCCTTTCAGTCATGGTACCAGTTGTTCATGACTCTGTCCTTTGGCTCAGCATTGTCCTGAATAACCTGTTGCTCAGGATTGTAACATTTTCTTCCCTGCACATGAGATGCTCTGTCTCATGTCGGTGTGTGCACAGTGCCAGCATAGCTGTGCTCATCAGTCACTCAGAAGTTTTGGCAACAGAGTTTAATGGCAAGCACGATGCTCACATCAAAAGTGATGGTGTTTGTCTTAGAGATATTTGCAGCTCATTTTGAAGCAGGAAAGTGGCTTGCATCTGCCTGCATTGAAGGTCCTTGAATTCCAGGCGTGAGAACTTTGTATTTTTTGACCAGCTAGAAGACACGATTTGAAGAACACTTTCCTGTGCTTGCCTCCACATTTTCCTGAGATATTTTCACCCAGTTCAGGGGAGGTTCTCATTTAGAAAGTTTTGTGACATTGATCTGTGGCTGCTCTCTTGTCTTCTATAGTCTGCCTTTGCCACAGTGGCAGAGTACTCACACATTCACTTTCATCCCCAGCCAAGCCAAACTGAAAGATTAGGACTTGAAAATGCCTTACACCGTGTCACCAGGCTTTATTAAGAGCATGAGGTTAGGAAAAGGCTCTGCTCCACTCTTGATGACTTGTCTCCTTAAGATACTTCCAGACTTCCAGCTGAGCTGTATGTTTTCATGTCTCCTTGCTCTGTGCTGTGCTCTGTCATTAACAGCTCCATTTCTGCTGCATTTCACAATGTTTGAACAGAGGTGACATCCAAACCTCTTACTCCCATCCTTGCTAGAAGATGACAGGAGACCAGAAAGAAATACAGTTGAGAGGGAAAATATCCCAAATTACACTCCTGTTCATAGTGTTGGAGTGTGAGAAGGAAAGGCAGAGAACGCAGCACAGTCATCTACAAATCATTTTGTCACTCAGAGACTGAAAAACTTAATGACAAAGTTATTCCTGCCAAGTTCTGATGGCTTCTTACCTTCATAACATCTGCACTAATTAGTAACTTCACTTGGAAGCTGCTTGTGCAGGGTATTGTTCTGCTGTCAGTCATCAGACAGTGATACCTTGCTGGATGAGAGAAGGAGCCTCCTGCTCTGCAGTTTGTTCAGTGATCGAGTTAAATGTGTGTCTGTGGTGCTTGGAACGCAGATCAGGCACATCAGTTATGAGTCCTTTGGGTGGCCGCAGGATTGTCATGCACTGATAACACTGAGGAAGTGCCATAAAGGCAAATGTGACTGGAAGATGTGTCCAGAGAAGCATTTCCAACCTGCAGTATCTGGAGTATCGCGTGAAGCTTGTTAGGAGTGTTCGTTTAAAAAGCATTCATGATGGAAAAGATAAGAGGGGCTTGGAGGAATGGAGAACCTTTAGTAGGAGAATAAAAATGCTTTCCCTGTTTCAAACAGCAAAGCAAGACCCGAGGAGCAGCATGAGTGGGAGAAAGACTTTTCCTTAAAAAATTGTTCTGTCTCAAACCCTGCTGGACAGCCTGCAGCTGGAGTAGTAAAGGAGAAAAAAAAAACCCTGAACTCTCTGTAAGAAGACTGATGGATTCAGTCAGGTGTTTGCATGATGTTGTGCCTGCAATGATATAACCTTGATCTCAGTATCTGGGAGATTCTTTGAAGTCCCATCTTGTTCTGACTGCCTAAAAAGCAATGGAGGGGTCACCAGTATGGTGGTATAACCCAGTTCTTTTTTCCAGCTAACATCTAGATGAAAAAAAAAGTGTTACTTTAGTGTTTTGTTTGGCATTGTTTTTCTTTTTTTTTTTCCCTCCTTCTGTCATTCATAACTTTCCTGTTCACTGCTGGTTTTTGCCCCTACTTCCCCTTTATTATCCAGTGTAGCCTTAGAACCTTGCTGGGCTATTTTGTCTGGTAATTCCAAATTTTTAATAGCAATTTTAACATATTATAGTTAGTCTTAGATTGACCCTTGCTACCTGATTTGAAAATGTTGATTAGTTAATTTCTGTTGTTTTTTTGGTTTTTTTTTTACTCATGGCTTCTTCTACAGTTTCTTGGGATATTTAAGACTAACAAACAAAATAACACCAAGACCGCACACACCCAGATGCCCAAAAAGAATGCCACAAACCTTTTCCCCCTTTAAGTACAGATCTTAAAACCCCAAACAAGATAACCATTCTTCATTGTTTTCTTCTTTGCATTATTTTATTATTGTGCTTTAGAAAGCATTTGTGCTAAAGAAAAATGTGTAAGAAAAAAAACAGGATTATGGCCCTCTTTTAAACATTTCTGCATTTTTTCGTAAGAAATTAAGTTTGTAGCAGCCTTCCTCCTCTATTATAGAATTTGGACAGCCACAGGAGTGTTCCAGGGAAATTGGACACTTTCACAGAGCTGTTAAATAAAAAAGGAACCATCATCCAGTGAAGGAAGTTCCCTGAGTAACACTGTCGTAGTCCTTCCTTTGCGCATCTCCCTTTTCTGAATGTTACTAGTTTGTATATACTTCCTAGAGTTTCTACAAACACCTCCTTTCTGTGAATAGCGATGATAGCAGATCTCATGACAACTTGCTTAATTTGTTAAAGGTACAGAGTTTGTAGGAAATTCACCAGCATTTGGCAAGGGGGAAGCAGGGATTTAGGAAGGAGAAAATCTGGTAAAGGAGATAAATTGAATGGGTCTGGGAAGCAGGGGCACTCCAGACTGGTTTTATTGTGTTCCTTGTGTGTTATTTGGCTAGCTTAGGGAAACTGAGAAGTGATTTGGAGAGCACAGTGTGTCTGAGGTAAGGTACAGCTGAAGGTTATCAGTACATCACCGCAGACACGGTTTGGGTGGAAGACAAATCTCTCTGGTTTCACACTAACTGGTAAAGACTTCATGGCTAACGACCAGCCCAGTGCTGTCTCTGTTAACATTGACAGTGTCCTGAATGATCACTTTCTCAGGATGCTTTCTTTCTTATTGAATGTATTTGTAAATTCTAGATTGTTTATTCAAGACTGAACGCTGTCATATATTTAGATAACCAAATGATCTAAAGCAAGTCGTGTCACTGACTAATCCAGACGTTCTCTGTGCAGGATTTTTTGCAGCCATTAGCTCAGACTATTTTCTCTTTTTCTCTTTTAATTTTATGCTTTCTGAAGCCATTTTTTAAAATATTTTGTCATCCAAGTCACTACTACTACCATACAATCCACAAATCCTCTTTTAAATAATTGAATACTGATGATCAACTAATACATCAAAGAATGCTGATGTAAAGTTTTTTCTGTAATTTCCACTATGCCAGCGGCAAGTGTGGTGAATCAACTGTTTTATCCATCTTCCTCTTTAATATCAAGCATATTGAATTTTATAGACTAA